>MXQC01000150.1:0-16769 GCA_002094185.1 Zhuliangozyma boniae
TCAACGATCCTCCTCGTGGGGAAGATGCCCCACTTGAGTCTCTTGAAAGCAGTGGCAGCAAACGACATGGGAACGGGGTGTGTGTGGCTTGCAGAATGACAAGAATCAAGACATTCCTTGCATCGGGGCATGGGCTGTTACTTATATACGCACACTTGACAAAACCCTGCTATCAGCTGCAATTGTGGATCCTCGTAGCTGCATTGTGACTCTGAGCGGCGTTTGGGGTAAGTCAAAGAGCGGTTAATTGCATCCTCCAAAACTGTGGCGCTTCCTGCGCGTTAGGGCGGAATTTAGGCCAAAGAGGAAGGAAAAAAAAGTTTTTTTTTCCATAGTGTGCCTCCTCCCTGCTTCGCTATCATACGGCTTTCCACAATGCGCATTGTTTTTGCGCTCCTCAGGGAACGGATACCGATCCCCTGATCTGTATCTTGCAGAGAAAGTGCAACATACTGCTTGGCCACGCAAGGAAAGGGTACGCTACGCGCACACCACAGTCCCTGCCAAGCATCGCTCGCCAGAAATACCCTGCTGCTAATGCTGTGGTGTGCAAGACTACAGTGGTGCACAGAGGAAAAAAGCCCGGACGGAAAAAGGCAAAAAAAGTCTTGGCTGGTAACGCCAACTCTCCTCATATGGTTTGGTGCCCCCAAAACAACAAAGAAGCTCGGCTTTTTTCTTTGGCGGTAGCAATGATACAAGTACACGTGCATGCACACCAGCAAGATGGTTACATTGTTGCAAAACCCGGTGCAGATGTAGAGGTGCCCATGGAAACCCGAGGCCAGACTATCGCGGGTAAGGGCGGGGGGACAAGGTAGAGGCTTTTTCCCTGGTTTTTAGTGCTGCCCTGGGCTTTGACAACAGCCAACTTGAAATGCGCGTTTGGGGGAGGTGGATTGTAATTACAAGAGATGGTGCCCAAGTATGCACACCAATATGGGCAATCAACCCACACTGCAGTGTGTATGTGCTTCTCTCCCGGCTATAGCGGGTACATACTGCAGCGAGCTCCACAGTTTTATTTCGTATAGTGACAAATTGCAGATGATGGTATCACCCAGGACACAGGGCGGAATGTGTAATTAATTAGACCGCAGGATAAGGAGCCACACTTGGTGGTGTTATCGTGAAGAGAGTGACACCAAGCCTATCGTGGGGAAGCGCACCGCCTGGATGGCAAGAACGAGGGAGCTCTGCTGGTGGGGTCTGCCTGAGGCTCTGTCACAGACCCAGCTCTGTTCAACGAGGATGTCGCCTGCTTCGTGTCTATGCCAGCCGCACATTCTGATGGCACTGCCCGCGAGTCAACCGTATTGCCCAGGCATTAGCCCCAAACAGACAAACGACAAACCTGGCGATATATAGTCTACGGGAACTTCCCCAATAGAGAGCCTATATACAACTATCGAGAATTTAGTGTTTTACCCAAGTTGAGAGATTACCTCACTCGGTTCGCTATCTTACGGATGCGACCGTACACCTCGTCCCACGATGGAAGAGTGCAGTGTATTAGCCAATAGCGTGTCTCTACCAGGTTTACCGCTGACTAGGGTTTGGTTCTGGGAGCTGAGTTTCCCCCAGAATCTTCTACCTTGTGATGACAGGCTCCTCCTTACAAAGAGAAAAGGAGTCCAGGCCAAAATTGGCGCACTGACCGACAAACACTTGCCCCCCAAAAGGTTATCTCCAACTGTTCAGCTGTATCCAAGCTCCTTCTCGACCGAGAAGGGTATCCTTCCCTGGAGGGTGAGGGGTCTCCATCCAGCCCAGCTAGTTCTCCATACCCGTGACTGCAGGGCACGACCAGGCTTTTCTTTTTTCCCATAGTACTCCCGTCTCCCTTTCCGCCTCCCACGTCTATTCTTCTATCGATGATGTAATTGGTGTCTTGTGGGTCGTCATCCTTACGCTCTTCCCACCTCCCCGTGAAACAACACACAATGACGCAAACCAAACAAAGAGGGCTCCCCACACGCATCTTTTAAACTCC
Organism: Zhuliangozyma boniae; assembly: GCA_002094185.1. NCBI lineage: Eukaryota > Fungi > Ascomycota > Pichiomycetes > Serinales > Debaryomycetaceae > Zhuliangozyma > Zhuliangozyma boniae. The sequence continues at coordinate 1,994 of MXQC01000150.1, forward strand.
AAAAGCTTATATCAATCCAGTCACCGAGAGAGGGTGCACGGTAGCAACACCCCCCCGTACATCACCATGTAACACCCACACGGCGACGTAGCACAAAAAAGCCCACTACCCAAAGTTAAAAATTAAATACCACATAATGAAAGCACATGCGTGGACCCATTAACCTCGCGGGTCATTCATTCACCGTAGAAGAAAACAAACGGGCAGTCTGAATAGGAGAGAGGCTTTCGTATAAACTAAATGCGACAGGTGGGTATATAAATACCAGCTCGCTCCCTGCCGCTTTGCCTCTGCCTCTGCCCCTGCCTCGCATTTCTGCTTCTATTTTATTTTCTACCACGCATTCCTGCTGCAAGCGTGAAACCATCACCCGACGGAAACAAAGAGCTGGTCCATACAAAAAGAGTCAGCACTGGACCCCAATCTGTCACAATTCTGGGTCGCCAATTTCCACCATTTACCCTGCTTTACGTCCATATTAGCCACCATGCCCAAACGCCGCAACTCATCTGTGGTGTTCCCCGACGGTGCCACCTCCGACGAATATGGCCTTACGCCCATCAAGTCGCGAGAAGATGTGGACAAGTTGCAGCGCTTCGAGGTGATACGGTACCTCGAGGGGTTCAACGTGCACTACACAGCACGCGTAGACGACGAGGGGAAGTTGCGACAAATGCTAAAGACCATGTTAGAGTTTTAGGGGGGCAAGCGGAGGAGGAACAAGGAGAGGGATAGCCCTATCCTCGTATAGAACCACAAATAATACGATGCAATGAGATCAGCACGTTTTTCCACTGGGTATAGGCCAAGCACAATGTGCCCATCTCGCTCTGCTCATGGTAAACCTTTTCCCATTACCCCACCTTGTAGATCCCCCCTCAAACCGCCTTCTCCTGACTTTTTTTGTCTTTTCCTGCCACGTTATCCCACAGCTGCAAAGTGCTGCCTTCTGCGAGCTATCTGCTCAGCAGTGAGCCGCACTTTCCCACCGGCCAACCCACCGTATGCAACAATAAGCACAACCCGAGAGGCCACTGTTATACTGTTGTTGGCTGATTCTGGGCCCGGATGCAGGTGATAGCCGCAGTGTCGCAATTACCCCAGGCATGACATACACAGTTTTTTGCGACACTCCTATAATCAGGAGCTTTGATTAAATTGGGGAAAATTTTTTTATTTATTTCTATGCTGTCTTTTTTTTAAGGAGAGACGCTTCAGACGACAGTTAAAGTCTAAACAATTTGGCCAACCACACCCTTTCCTTTTAACCATACCTGGCCCCACTCTCGGTACGGGCAATCCATTCATCGCTTGTATGGTAAACGTGTAAATACTGCACCCAAACACTGCACCTACTCTCCTGCATCCACACCCCCCCTCCCATGTCGGTTCTAACAGCTCGTATCAAGCGTTTTGTACGCGGGCTTTTTTCCACGCTATACCTACTGTTGATCGTGCTCACAATACCGCTAGCCTTTGACGTGGGCGGGGTCAGCTGCGGGTTGGCGTTCTCGCTCACCGCCACGGTGACGTACTTTGTGTTGACGACGATACGGGTGTTGTTCAGGCGCAGCCGGTACTTCAAGTGGGTGTCGCTCATCTACTACTGCCAGCACTTTTTCATTCCTAGCTTGTTGACATACTTTTTGAGTTCGTACGGGCACGACACCCACCAGCCACACCTGTCAGTGTTGAACCCGGTGGGAATCTGGAAGTTGGCGTTGATCAATGCCACGCCTGTGTTCACCATCCTCGAGGGGTTCTGCTCGCTCTTGTTGATCCAGGCTATTGGCCAAACCATGAACTGGCTCACCACCTACAAGTCGGATTCGTGGTTGTTTGTGTCGTTGATTGCGAGTGGATCCATTGAAGCGGCCGCGTTGTACTTTTTGTACCGCATCTACGTGCTCCCGTTCTCGATCGACATTTTGAACGCGTCGCTCTTGGGGTCGTTGCTCACCATGACGTTAGGGTTGGCGCTCTTTGGGATCGTTAGCGGCAAGGGCTCCATGATCGAGTCATCGTTGTTGTTTGCCTATATCGTGAGGTGCATCTACGAGACGTTCCCGCCCTTGTCGCAGAGTGCATCCGAGGCGTTAGCCAACTTGTTGACGGTGGCTACCCATAACTTGCGCCAGGATTTGCCCAAGATCCCGCCCTCAATATTGAACCCCATCTCGGAAGTGGTGCCGTGGGTGGCGTCAACGTTACCGCTTTCGTTCAAGGGCGTGTGGGAGTTTCTCATCATGTCGATGCAGACGTTGACGCTACCGCTCTTGTTGAACTTTGCTTACCGCATTGGCGTCTTCTACGCCGCCACCAAGATTGTGCCCTCGCTATACCAGTCGGCATCGCACCCATCGGTGTCTCCGCCCAAGACGCCGGCGCTGGAGTACGCGGCGCGGTCGCGGCAGACGTCGCATTCGTCGTTATCGAGTTTGTCGCACGAGAGCAGTGGCGTCTTGGGCGGTGCTGCCACCCCCATGCCATTGCTGCACAAAAAGTCGTTCCGCCTCAAGCCCCCACACCACCAGCCGCCCTCAGCCATCATCCGCCTCCTCTACGCCTACTCTCCGTGCCTCATCATTGCCGTGTACACCCACTTGATGTTGTCGTACAGCGGCGAGTTGGGCACGCAGTTGCAGTTGTGGCCGCTATGGGGTGGCGGCGTTGCTGCTGCTCAGGTGGTGGTACACCCGTGGCAGTTTTGGAACTGGGTCAACATGGCCACCACGTTGGTGCTCTACGCCGCCGAGCTTCTGGGCAATGATAGCTCGTCCAATGGCGGCAACAGTCTCACCAGCCACTGGAAGGTCGAATAAGAGGGAAAGAGGCAGGAGTATCTATTTATATGTGTACCATAAATGGAAATACGCCTTAATCATGTACAAGTGTGCCTATCTTGTTGCCTCTGATAAAGAAGACCATTTACTTGTAGATACCTCATCGAGTGGGACTGGCGCAAGCACAACTAAATTGTCTCCGGGGATTTTCCTTCTCCTGCTCCCTCCCATTGGTGGCCCTGTATAAAGTTCAGAAGTAATTGCAACTCTCTTCACCTCCGGTAAACCTGCCATCTTTCCAGACAGTGAGTGCCAGAGCAAAAAACTCAGAGCTTGACTCTATGTTTGCTTGGATATTTCATCATGGTAAATAAAGGGCCAACGCGGTGGGAGGAAACAACGGGAAGAGAGAAAGTAAAAGGATCCCACCGAACCAAAAGGAGCCGTGCTTGCATGCTCTCCACTAGACTCAAAAGGTTAAAAGCAAATGATATCCAACCTCGCCAAAGGTTGTTAATCATCATGGGCAAAAAGAAAGACAGCCCGGCATATTTGACTATGCGATACGGAAACAGGGGGAGGGAAAAGCAATACCGCTTCTTCCCCCAGTTTCCAATAACAGGCTGGGTGAAAAAAGAGGGGAGTGACGTCCATGGATCCAAGAATAAGCTCCATTGGGTTAACCAGCTCCCAAAACGAGGCTGGCCATTTGTTATAACTTTCATTTAGGACACAAAGCCCCAGTGTCGAGAAGATCCCAATGGCGAACCACAGGAGTACATCTAATCGAGAATGAAAAAACTCAACTAGGATGGGAATGGAAAAGGAAACGAAACAACAATCGAGATAAGGTGCTGTGGGAGCCGCAGCGGCCGCGCATAACAAAAGGAGGTACTCGGCAAGACTCAAAGGCACAGGAGCGGCAGAAAAGGGACAAGCAAAGGAAAGAACACGGGAAAGACGTCAACGATATGGGTTTCCGAGAGCGCAGGGCCAGCGGGAGAACAATGGGCGGTTGAAAACCGCCAGCATAGTCAGACTAAAGCAGGGGCGTGCACGGTGGGGTGAAGTGGGTTGGAGGGGGATACATGGTCCTGTCTTTTCGGGCTCGAAAACAAACACGAGAGGACCCATACATGACACGCCATTCTACCAGAGCCCATTCGGAAATGGGAACGAGATCCAAACGGATTAGTAAAAGGGCACAGTCAAGAATCCCCCACGAGCGCATCGGGCCGAACAGGCCACGACAGGATAGTAACCTTCCCCCCATAAACACAACAACCAATACCGCCACCCACCACCTGCCATAAAACATCCAAAAAATGCAAAACGGCTTCTCCTATCCACAATCTTCTAACCCACTGAAACACACCACACCCACCTGAAAACAATCCACATCTGGTCCCTCCACACTGGCCTGGGTCCTTTTCCTCCTCCCCCATAATCCACCACTCCCCCCAAAGGATGCACCAGAGAGTTTTTAATGTTCCTGCCATTTCCCCATCGATTGAGAGGACACGGCCGCAACGCACACTCCCGAGGCACCCTCAAATTGTCAGATTTCCCCTCCTTTATCCAGAATGGACTCTGTGATAGTCCATCGCGTTTCCGCAGTTGTGACAGGAGACTTTCCCCAAGGCAAATATGACCAGCAAAACCAGTCCTTGTGTAAACCTCGAAAACAAATCTTTGGCCATGGACGTGAAGAAGAGAAGAAAAGAGAAGAGGGTAAAAATTTTTCTTGTGGTCTCTCTTTCGTTCTATACACGATATTTATACTGCACAAAGCAGGTCGTGCGATAGCCCAAATAGCTAAACAGGTTGTTACCCTCTATTTCAATAGCCACTGGATCCAGTATTCTGGGAGGATACGGGCAATCCAGTCGTAGCTGCGGGCCCCCGTGCCGCAATAGACCACAGTCGGGTTGGGCTTGGTGCTGTACACCAAGTCAAAAAGGGCATGGTACAACTCGCGCAAGCTTGTGCCCTTGCCGCCCGTGGCGCGGATAGGGCTGGCGCGGTGCTGTGACCGCGCAAAGTCGGCGCTATACAACTCCTTCATCTCCCCCGTCCACGCGCGCGTTTCTGAGTTCACGAGTGAGTCAATGCGCGGCAGCGAGCTCTGCTTTTGGTTCGATACGTGCAAGTTGCCCAACCGCACCTGGGTCACATACACCCCCTGCGGCGCCAACTCGCGCCCGAGGGTGGTGAACAAGTGCTTGAGCTCATTCTGGAAAATTGTCTCTGGTGCATGGTACGGCATCTCCAACGCACTGAGAATGTTGGGGTTGATAAGCACCACCTTGGCGCGCTGGGTGCGCACCAACTGGATCAACCCGGAGCTGAGGAGCTTCAAGTACATTAGTAAGCGGTCATTGAGCTTGGTCCAGCTCGAGATGGCCACGTTTTCAATGGGCCCGATGGGGAAGTACAAGCTCGGGGCAAACACCACGCCCATGAGGCGGAGCATGTGTGGCTCTGCGTGCGGGAACGGAACCACGGGGGTCTTGAGCATATGGTTGAACGTGGCCACACGGTCCTCCATGAGCACCCCCTGGTCGTGGAGGTTCAAGTAGTTAAGGTCATTGGTAATGGGGTTGGATGCCACGTACCGCTTATCTGTGTCGTCGAGGATAGTCAAGTACACGATAAACCCGCGCTTCTCAAAGTCGAGCGCCACGAGCCGCGTAAGCGGCTCCGTGGGAGATCCCACGATAAGGATAACGTCGCGACGCGCGCCATTGGGAAGCTTGGGTACGCGCCGTTTGGTGGAGGCACAAGAACCGTGATAACCTAAGAAGGAGCTGTGGCGATAGTAGGCAGCGGCAGCAGCAGCGGCAGCAACACCGAGCCCGATGCCAAGGATGGTGGCGGACTTGTGCTTGTTCAGGGAAATGTTGCTACACACGCGGGCAAAAACCAGGTGCGGGTAATAAGAACCATGGCCGCCGTAAGCGCCCGATGACAACGACATTGCCGTGTCTGGTGACGCGAGTTTCTCCTGGTGGTTGCCCGTCAAGTTGAGCAACTTGTCATAGTACTCAGAGTTAACAATACTGTCGTGCAGGTTCGACAAAAAGTCACTGGTTTGGCTGGCAAACTGGCGCAATGCCTGTACGGTAGCCGTGACCGGTTCAGCAACCATGGAATCGGTGGTGTGGTGTAGGGGAGAACAAGGGTGGTGTGGATGGGTGATGTCTTGGTGGCGCACACACCTGCCAATTTTTTCTACTTGTTTTATATCTGCTCATTTTCTCACGTACGTTACTAAAAGGGAACTAAGGGGAAGGAAGCTCTACAAAAGGAAGCTACAAAAGGAAAGCAAGCCGTTAACACAGTCCCTACTGGTTGACTTTTACCGCGGTGATCTCCTTCGCCATGATACTGTCCTTGTAGTTAGCATCCAGCAACAACTCCTCAATGTCCCGGGGCAAGCTGGGGTCGATTCCCGTGGGTGTATCCTCGCGCAAGGCCAAGAGTGAGCTTCCGTGGGTGGTCATTTTTGCCATCTTGTGATTGTACCCCAGTTGCTGCACCAGGACCAAGGTCAAGGGCAGTTCCGCACTTACAGAAGCCAAGGTGTTGTTAGTGCTCAATTCGCGCGAAATGAAGGACATGCTGGGCGCGTGGTTGATGTTTTGCGTGTTGTTTGCTGTTTGGGCCCAGAGCGACGATAAGGGCAACGACAAGACCACAAGCAAGAGCGAGATGTTGATAAGCAGAGAATCTTTGCCGTCGTCCTTGAAGAAGTAGTGCACGAACAACACCACTGAGGGCACCACCATAGTCTGAGTGCTCATTATGAGCAAGATGTGGAAGGAGTCAAACTGTTTCAAGCCAAGGCGGCGGCGGGTGCGGATGGCCACCAAGAGTTTGCCCATGAACAAGAGGGAGATGAAGTTTATGTTTGCCGAGAACATTAGTGTGGGCAAGTCGATCCAAATGGAGGATACCACGGTGTGAGACTGGCCGCGCACGGCATTGTTGAAGCGGCGCGTGGCTTCGGCGGCGCCGAAGATGAGCAAGCCCGTGACCACAAGAGAGGTCACACTTAAGAGGATGCTTAGCGCAAGTCCCCACCGGCGCATCTTTGGCGTATTGAACATGACATAGACCTGCACCGTCATGGATGTCTGGATCCCAAAGAAAACCAAGATTTTGAATGCGTTGGCAGCATCGGAGCTGGCAAACGACGAGCCGTCGTAGATCCCCGTTATGGCAAAGCTGATACTCGAAAGACTTCCCGAGGTGTAGTTCAAGTAGCACGCGGATCGCAAGATGTGCACGAGCAAGATAAATACGTTCAAGTAGAACAAAACGGACTTGAGAAACTTGCGCCGGTTATTGTACCAGATGCCCATGAGGAACACAAGCAAGATGGCGCAGGCGCCGATGGAAACGCCCATTATTATGGTGTTCTTGAGCTTAGAGCTTTGAAAGCGATCAATATCACCAAAGGTGATTGCAAACATGTCGGGAACATCGGGGAGGTAGTAATAAAGCGGGATCTCGCCCGCAGTTATGTTTCTCATGGAAGGAAAAGGAGTGGATGTAAAGGAGCTGGAGGTGGTAGCAGGAGCTGGTTATAAAAGGGTCAGGAGTAGTATGAGTATTGGCGAGCGTCCCCTTTCATGACTGGTTTATATAGGGGGTGGATTTTGTCATAGCAGCAGCTGGATGTTTGCATCACCACGAATTGCCGTTTTCGGCAGCAACAATGGTTGCGAAAGCAACACCATGCAAGCAAAGAAAAAGAAATGAGAGGGAGAGGGGGCGAAGAAACGTGGCAGACTGTAGCATCTGAAACAAGTGTGAAACAGGGCTAAGAGATTGGGCAGTGGTGACGAGTCGGAGTCGAGGGAAGAGCTTTCCCCCGAGCCCATCTTGATGGGCAACTTCAAATGAGGTTGAAAATCCCGCCTTTCGGTTCAGAGACACAAAGTGGGAAGGCAGTGGACAATTATGTCGTTCCCGCTAGTGCAGAACAGAAAATATGCTGGTTATACCACAAAGACAAGTGTATTCTTTCTGTGAGGAAGGGGACGGTTGGTTTTTCCGGGAATGTTTTGGTGAGGTTGGAAGAGTGGAAAAACTTTTATCCGACTGGGGAAGACAATAGTGGAGGAGACAGAAACTTGGGAGGTGGTGGAATGAGCAGTGGAGGGGGGGGGTAGGCTGTGGGCTGTGCTTGCGGGTCTGTCCTCCGTGGTCTAGTGGCAGAAGCCTAATGTGCTAGCCAGGTGGTCGTGGATCTGGTGGTGCGCGAAAGCTCGGAAATCAATTACCGAAGGAGGTAAAGTCAGATCACATGGTTGTTATTTCGTCGTCATAACCGCCACCGCCTCTCGGCCCAACACATCACAACCAGAGCAAATGGGAACCTCCCCGATCATACCGCAAAGGAGATTCCAAGAAATTGCGTGATCTTGTAGAGTTTCAAAAATAGAAGGAAAACAAAATATTTGGAGCGCGAAATCTGGAAAATGGCGAGATCTGGTGGGGAAAGCAGGGGAATGAAAGTGGAGGACAAACAGGAATTTGGCGGGTATAAGCAAGATACAGGGGATGGCAAACACCTGGTGACGATGTGTGCCACGCGGGAATACCCATGTACTCCAAAGGAGGAAGAGTTTGGGGCATGAGTAGAGGATTATGAATATCTCTGTGTAAGTGACCTTCAAGAGAAAAAACCACGAGACTTTTAGCGCCTGTAGCAAACGCAATAGCCGTTTATTTTTATTTTTCACTCACCTCGCATTTTCTTTTGCGCACGTTGAAGGAGGAGAAGAAAATGGTGGTGTACGAGAAGCATAATGATGTGATTTCCCCTTTCAGGTGATTAGAAACGGGGGGGGGATGCGTAGTAGGAGTAGACGAGGCAACTCCACGAGGGAAATGAGAACGTGAGAGGCACAAGTGGACACGCAGGTGAAAGTGCGAGTGAAAGTGCAAGCGCAAACTGAGTCTATTGGGAAGAAGGTAATGATTTGCACTGCAGAATCCTCTATGACCTCAGTTCTTGACAGTTATTAGCTAAGACCGTGTTTGTTCCCCTAACCCTCGCCCACCTCCCCTCTCGCCAGGGCAAAAATTCAGATGTAAAACCGTTTCAGGAAATACTGGGTTTGGAATAACATCAGGACACATACTACCCCCAGGATACAAGAACGCCAGTGTCCATACCTTAACAGTAGAACAGCCTGCGTATTGCCATTGTGGAAGCAGTACCCTAATTGTTCATGGGGGAGGAGGTTACCAAACGTTTGTCCTCTCCTGCATCTCGTGGGGATGCAGAGCCAAAAAGGGAGAGACAATCCTTGTATTGTTCTTATGTAATGTTATTACTCCGCTTTTGCTAAAAGTGGGGAGATGGGTAGGAGGGGGACAAGGGACACAGGCGCTTAGTAATGGGGCCACGCGCTCTTGACAAACTGTGGATGCGCTACAGTTAACTGTCTATATACATTTCTTTCTCTTTCAGGAGGTTGTACTCTCCATGGAGTGCGCACACTGGGAGAGAATGCCCATGGAATAGTTGCGGTGATTGCTCTCTCCATCTCCCTTCCTGCTGTTTATGCGGTAGTGTTCCAACCATAAAACGAACGTATGTACGCGTGGTTGCTGTGTCTCTCTTTGTTCTCCGATTGTGTAATCAAAGAGTGGAGCGGTGTGGAGGTGGAGGTGAAAAGCAGTTGTGTGTGTGAGGGGAAAGCTGATTGTAATCGTAACGACACCATGTTGACAGGGCTACATCGCCAAGACAGAAGAAGAAGCTGTTTTCTAGTAGAGACGATACAAGGGCACGCTATGCAACCATAGTATTTGTAGCACTGCCTATTTTCCATATAACCTTTTCGCTGGTTGTGGTGGACGGTGGCGGGGTCTCCTTCCCTCTCCCTCCCTCTCCCTCTCTCTTATTGTTTGTTTATCGCAAGTGAGGGGATTTTCTTTTTGGTGAAAGGTCGTGTCTAGTGGCATAAAAAGAAAAATGGGCAGACGTGCATAAAAAATAATTTCATCATCTTTTTGCTTTTTGTGTAACAGGCAACTCTTTTAGTGTTTCCTCTTTTTTTTTACTGGCTCTCACCCCCTCCTCCCCCGTTGTGCGCAGATTCCACGGTTTTGCAAATAGCAGCAGATATCTCTCATATATAACCAGAGGTGGCTCCTACCAAACAGGGCAACGCTATAGTGCCACCTCCTATACTGCTTCCTTTTCTTCTTATCTCCCTGTACTACTTTTCTTCCACCATGTCAGGGACAGAAGTCAGCACAATCTCGTCGCTATTCAATTATACTATCAGCACCTACTCAGACAGCCACACTGACAACGATAAGCCAACTCAGCCCAGGGCTAGATGCACCCCCGCCACCATGCCCACAGCCGTGTCCACAGCCGTTCCCGTTGCAGATGAGGTTAATGTGATGGTGCCTATCGGCACCCTCGGCACCACCCACCACTGCTTTGGCCGGGTCAAACCCACCCTCGATGAGCTTCTCGACCCCCTGCTTGCCCAGGACAAGCACTATAACATCACCAACTTTCACGACTACCTCATATCTATTCATTGCGAGGAGAACCTCGAGTTTGTGCTTGATGTGGATAAGTACCTTGCGCTCCACCCGCCCACCATTGTGGCGTGGCAGAAGCTCTTTGACGCCTATATCTCGCACGATGCTGACCGGGAGATTAACATCCCCTGCTGTCTCCGGTCGCAACTCTACCGCGACCACCTTCCGGACTTGGTTCTCGTGCGCAAGGCGCAGAAACATATCCACAATGACGTGTTATTTAACTTGTACCATACATTTACACACCAGGCTAGTCCCAGGGGAAGTGCGTCGTCGGCCTCGGGGGTAAAGTGGCAACCATCAGCGCCACCACCATCACAACAGCCACAACTACCAGCATATACACATGCATCTTCATCTTATTGCTTTGGTTTTCCCTGTGCACCACTGGTGGCACGCGCGCAGACTATGTGCATGCGCTCGAATAGCTCGCCGGCCCTGGTGGGCCTCTTGGCGAGGACAAAGAGCGATACCATGGGTAAGCGGCACCAGCAACATACATACCAGCAGCACCAACACCAGTCCCTCGGTTTTGACTACTACACCATCCCCGCCAGTGACGCTTCCTCCACAGACGAGGATGAGTCTCTGGAACAGCTTAAACAGGTGTCCTCCCCACCCCAAGCCACAAGAACCACTTCGTCGTCGTCGATTTCGAGGGGCAATGCCTTGATGGAGGGTCTCAATTACTTTAAGCGGTTCAAGTTCAAGCGGGAAAGATAAAGCACAGACAACCGGAGGATGTCTGTTTCTTTTTTGATAGAGGTTTACTTTGTTTTTGGTTGGTTTTTTTATGATTACATTTACGACGGTTACAACTTCACGGCATCCTGGGTTTCTTTCTATATGGGTTTATAGGGGGGTGTTCTTTTTTGGGGGCATACCACTCGCGGTCAATATTATAGAGTATCACATTGATGGCATTGATGGTATAGATGCAATTCTGGGGTAGAGAGGACAGAATATCTGGGGGAGGGGGAAAGGGGGGAGGTAGGGGAAGTGGTTGTTTGTTGGAGACAAGGGATGTGGGCAGGCGCACAGGTAAAGATGCACCTACATTGTTCTGCATTGCGGTGCAGTATCCGTTGGGCTCCACCATCCGAGATAATGGAAGGAGCAATAATGGTGGTCTCTCCTATTGTTACCTCTCCTCTCACCCACAGCCTGGATAAGGTTGTGGTGCCAAGGGAGAGAGGGGCGCGGGTACTGGGGTAGGTTAGAGTTGGAACACCACTCTTTGTCTTTTTTTGCAAACACTCGGCAGACACTCCATTGGTAGAGCACAAACTGTGGGCAACTGCTTATACTAGTATCACCCGGGTTTGTCTGCTTTCCTCCATTTGGAACGACGGGACAAAGTCCTGTTCTTCCCCCTTTTTTTCTTTTGCTTATCTTCCTTTCTTGCGTTATCTTGTGTGTGTGTTTATATATGTGTGTGTGGAGGCAGGGGTGATCTCCCTCCCTCCCTGCAGAAGGAAGTGTAAAGCGGAGGGTTGAAAGAAAAGGAAAGAAAAAGTAAGACGGGCACCACACGTTGAGGGATGAAAAAAAGCGGAGGAGTGCGGAGGAGAAGAGAAATAGGGGCTGCTCTTTAACTAAGGGAGAGATCAATCAGTATGGGGGGTTCCCGCTTTTAGCAAAAACGGTCATGCAAAAGAGATTTCATCCTGATGTGCGGGGTGAGGGGAGAACAACAGCCCTCGAAGCCCGCTTATCATTTCTTGTTCCAATTACGCAACTAAGAGACTGTGGTATGTCGTCTGGTCGTCTCTCCTCTCCCTCTCTCCTCTCTCTTATCGGCACACCTTCCACTTTGGGACTTCGAAACGTGGGCTGGAAGCAGTAAAGCTGCCCAACAGTTGGAGCCACAGCTGTGGTCTTGGAAAAGGAGTGCCACAGAGCTGGCTTGGCGTTATTACCTCGTCTTGTTTCCAGCCAGCATCCTTCCCCCGCACTAAGCACCGCACACAGAGGTACTGCCCTTTTCTGGAGGCGGGGGAAAAAACGGTTCAGGGCTGAGTGTGGACGCGGCTACGTCATCATACAGCGCAGAAATATACGCTCTACCCGATTTGAAGAGGAATGGGAGCCTGTCGTAGAGAAAGGCTTGGTACATGTGACACGCACGTGGAGATAGTGGGACATGAGGAATGCAGGGGGATGTGATGGTTCCAGCCATCGTTCACTGGATTTTCTTTCTCTTTCCACAACTTGGAAAAAGAGGAGCTATAAAAGCAAGAGCAAGGGCATTTCTGGATTGTTTAAGAAAAGTGGCAACACATGAAAAAGGATGGAGTCAATGTGTGTCCGTATCCTCTTTACACTCTACGTGTACTGATGACGGCAGAAGCTGAGCATCTTCCCACTGGTCTCGCGTCCTTTTCTCATGGGTTCTCTCCTCTAACGAGGCAGTTTAGCCACGTGATTTATATTTGTAGCACTCGCCCCGCCCCTCTACTTGACTCTCTCCTCGTGGGACAACCAAAAAGAAAGGCGTGATTAGAGAATGAGCTAGAAACATAAGGGGAAAAAATGGGGCAACATAGCGAAAAAGGAGTCAAAATAAAAGGAGGCAAATAAGAAACAGACAGCACTCTACATTCTCCATACCACCCCATCTCAATCATCCCACATCACATCAAATTCATCTATCCGTTAATGTCTTATAACCAGATTCCCAGTGACCCCCCCGTGTATCCTGCTCAGGATGCCGCCGCCGCCGTCACTGCCGATGGCTCTGCCTACCCACAGGAGCGTACGTTTGGTGATAATATCCCTGACGACTTCAAGTATTCAGTTGACGTTGCCAGCTGCGAGTTGCCCATCCGGCAGCTATTTATCCGCAAGGTGTATTCCTTGTTGACGATCCAGGTCATGAGCACCGTGATTGTGGGCGCCGCCATCCGGTCATCTGAGCCATTCAAGCTCTGGGCCCTTTCCAATGTTTGGCTCTTTTTTGTGTCGTTGGCGGGTGCCGTGGGGTTTATGGTTGCCGCATTCTTCAAGGCGCGGTCGTACCCTGTCAACTTGGTGTTGCTTGCCGGGTTCACGCTCTGTGAAGCCTATGGTGTGGGTGTAGCGTGTGCGTTTGTCGAGAGCGGTGTGGTGCTCCAGGCCTTGTTGCTCACGTTGGTCATATTTATTGGCCTCACGGCGTTTGCGTTCCAGACAAAGTACGATTTCATCTCGTGGCAAGGAGGTGTGAGTATGGTGCTCTGGGGGTTGATTGGCTGGGGGTTTATCACGATGTTTTTCCCCGTGCACTCGTCAGCCGTGGAGACGGTTTACTCACTTATTGGCGCGGGAGTGTTTTGCGTCTACATTGTCATTGATACCCAGAAAATCATGCGCACGTGTCACTTGGACGACGAGGTAATTGCCGCTATCCAGTTGTACTTGGATGTGTTGAACTTGTTTATGTTCATTTTGCGGTTGTTGCAGAATAACAACCGTGATTAGAGTTGCAGTTGTCGATTGTTTTGCTTGTATCTTTGCTATATACGTTTGTTATGTATCTGCGTGAAAATGGTAGTTTGTAAATCCCTTTCCTTCCTTCTGCTCCCTCGGGGTTCTCTTCCCCTCTGTCACCTTCTTTGCGCTTTGCCTTGTGATATGTCACGCTGCATGATGGTGCAATGCCTTTTGGCCAAGGGCTTAGCGTAAATGACACACAGGGAAGTACAAGACAAACTGAAGAGGTGACACCCACCCCTCTCAATCGATTAGGTAATAGCACATAAACTCCCCTGAATCTCTCCGTATCCATCCACCTCATCGCCTCCGATTCTCAAATTTCCAAGACGGGCGTGTTCCTGGTGCCAGCACGAGCAATATTTGTGTGAGACGCAGCGGAACCAACTCAACAGCGACAGCAGTAGAGACAGGAGTAGTACTCCCTGCAGACTACATCAGCATGCCCCATACTTACACATAATGGCATGGCAGCATCCTACCTTCACCTTCGTGCATAATGCGCCGAGGCGCAATGCACGCCTTTTCTTTTTTGTGTATGAGAAGCACAGGCATTGGGCGTGTCCGCCTGCAACGAGTTAATGGTGTTGAAATAAACTTTTCGTACTGCTGGGGGGATAAGCCTGGGTGCGAAACCGCGCTCCCCCAAAGAGAAAGAAAAAACAGAATTTGGAGGAGAGGGGCTCTCTAGGGCGGAAAGGCGGGACTGCGTTTCTCTTTTTTTCAAGATTGATGTGTTGTAGCAGGCACAACTGGGTGAGGGGTAGAAAGGCGAGTACGGAGGAACTCTCTCGTGTACACCCGTGATGTGTACTTTGGTAGAAAAGATGAAGGCGGGGGTGTAAGCAGTATTGGTCATGCGAGGGCGGCAGAAGAAACACAGCTAAATATAGGTGTGTGTGTGTGCCGCCTCTTATACACATCTTACGCTTCCCCCCAACCATCCA
>MXQC01000151.1:0-16233 GCA_002094185.1 Zhuliangozyma boniae
AAGTCAACCCCATGTATTAGTTTATGTTATATTCTCATCATCCAGCCCCCTTTATGGGGTATTGCAAAGCGAGCCTTTAAGCGAGCATTATCCACCCCGCCTCCTTTTTTTCGTCTACATCATACCGAGCTAATTTCAGGCTCCAGCGTGTTTGTCCAAAAACAATTTCACCTCTCACGAATCTCAGCACCGGGACAGCACCAACTTGGCACCAACACACCCCACCCATCCCCACTGATTGAGCAATGTTTCCAGGACAGGGCAGACACACGTACGGCGGCAACCAGCCACCTCAGGGCAACTACGGTCCGCCCCAGGGCCCCCCACCAGGCCAGTACGGCAACTATGGCCCTCCCCAGGGCCCCCCACCAGGCCAGTACGGCAACTATGGCCCTCCCCCGGGTCCACCTCCAGGCCAGTACGATGGCGGGTACGGGAGACCTCAGGGCCCTCCGCCAGGTCAGCAGGGCGGTGGCTACGACAGGCCCCAGGGCCCGCCGCTGGGCGGCAACTATGGTCGCCCCGCTGCGCCACCGCAAAACTCGTCGTACCTGTCACAGCAGAGCCAATACAGCTCGGGAAGACAGCAGGGCGGCGGCAATGGCCACTATGCGCGCCCTCCTGACGGCCAGCAGTCGTTTGGGGTGCAGAACTACAACTACTCGTACTCCAACTGCTCGGGCCGCAAGAAGGCGTTGCTCGTGGGCATCAACTACATCGGCACAAAGAACGAGTTGCGCGGTCCCATCAACGACATCAACAACGTGTACGAGTTTCTCCTCACTCAGGGTTTCAGCGACGACAATATTGTCAAGTTGAGCGACGACAGCACGAACCGGCGCCAGGTGCCCTTGAGACAGAACATCCTTGACGCGATCCAGTGGTTGGTGAAGGATGCGCAGCCCAACGACTCGCTCTTTTTCCACTACTCGGGCCACGGCGGCCAGACGGCGGACCAACCCGACCAGTACGGCAACCTCGACGAGGACGATGGGTACGACGAGGTGATTTACCCGTTGGACTTTGAGACCGCTGGTTTTATCATTGACGACCAGTTGCACGACATGATGGTCAAGACGTTGCCGCAGGGGTGCCGGTTGACGGCGTTGTTTGACAGTTGCCATTCCGGGTCGGTGTTAGACTTGCCGTACATGTACTCGACCAAGGGGGTGCTCAAGGAGCCCAACGTGATGGCGGAGGCGGGGCAGGACTTGTTGCAATCGGCCATGGGCTACGCCACGGGCAACACCGCGGCCATGTTCAAGGGTCTCACGGGCATTGCCAAGACGTTTATGAACCAGGGCAAGGCGTCGCAGGCCAACAAGGTGAGCAAGCAGACCAAGACGGCCCCCTGCGACGCCATCTCGCTCTCCGGGTGCAAGGACGATCAGACGAGCGCCGACGCCAGCGAGGGTGGGCAGTACACTGGCGCCATGAGCTATGCGTTTTTGGCGGTGATGAGACAGAACCCCAACCAGTCGTACCTCTCGTTGTTGCAGGAGATGCGGCAGATCTTGCAGTCCAAGTACAGCCAGAAGCCGCAGTTGACGGCGTCGCACCCGATCGACTGTAACTTGCAGTTTATTATTTAGATGTGGCGGCAGCACAGTGGCTGCTGTGTATTCTGTATTCTGCACCATGTGATTTGCTATTGTTAGCACCCCTCCTTTTGTTCTCTCTGCTTTCCTTCATTGGTGGTTTACATGATTACACACTTCTCCTTGTGCTCCACCGTGGGGTTCTGCACCCTCTCCACGTCGTCTATGAGCCGTTCAAACAGGCGGTTCACGTTGATGTTGTTGCGCACCGACGTCTCCATAAACTGGCAGTTGAAGCGTTTTGCGAGGACCTCGCCCTCGTGAGTATCCACCTGTCGCTGCAACGACAAGTCGCATTTGTTGCCCACGAGGATCATGGGCAAGTCGTCGCTGCCGATACTGTTCAAGATCTTATCTCGGATATACTCAATCAACTCAAAGCTCTGCCTCGACGTGACACTGTACACGAGCAAGTAGCCGTGGATGCCAATCAAATGCTTCTCATTCATGATGCTAAACTCGTCCTGGCCTGCCGTGTCTAGGATCTCTATTGCGTACTCTTGGCCGTTGTATTTGATGTTCTTGCTGAACTGGTTCTCGATCGTGGGGTAGTACGATTCGACGAAATGGTCTTCGACGAAGCGCACCGTCATAGACGACTTGCCCACGGCGCGTGATCCCACAACAGCGATCTTGCGTGCTTTCACTGACATGGTGGGGGGGGCGCCGGGGTGGTGTGGTATGGGCGGGAGTGCTAGGGGTGTGGAGGAGGTTGTTTGTTCTGTGGTGTGATGCAAGGTTCTCGCAAGGGGTGAGAGATGGTGGGGGGTATTGTGGGGTATGTGCCGTGTCTACACGGGGCGCTGAAAGAAGCACACTGGCACTACGGTGACGAGGGAAAAAACGATCGGTCAAGGGCCAACGAGCCAAACGGTGTAAAAAGCACGCGGGCAAAAGGGGATATGGATGGCGGGAGTTGAAAAGGGGAGGAGGAAGCAGGGGTTGGTTTGCCTCTATTGTATTTCGTCGTGTTTTCTCAAAGGAAAAAAAGATTATTGGGCCGGTCACGCGATGGGCCTTAGGCGATAACAAGACAAATCGGGCGGTTGTGAGGACAGCAAAAAAGGCGCGCGGGTGGGTGCTCGGGCGGGCAAGCCTTGCTGGTAGGGAGAAAATAGTAGGGGAAAGGGGCGGCAGTGGTACCGAAGGCGGCAGTTGGGCAGGGAAGTATGTAACGGTGAGATCGTTTTATATGTTTCCGGTTATTAGTGCGGGCCCACAGTTACTGGGACGGCTGGTACTGGTGATAACAACGTGCACTACCTTCAAACATGTACGGAGCTGAAGCCTGTGAATCAACCGTTGAACCAAGTCTTTTGTTTTCCGGTTTTTTCTTCGTTGTTCGCTTCGAAGAGAAAGAGGACAGCGCACGACCCATGGCGATGAAAAAACGTTGATGAAATATGGTGTTGGTGCACGCACGACTGTGTCACGTGACTGTGTGTGTTCATGTGCGATTTACGTGGGTACCGGTGGTGGTGATCATGAACATGACCATAGCAGGAGCATCTCCTGGTTACATGCACGATGGTGGCACTTTTCCAGACAATCGGTTGTAGATAACGATAGGTGCGTCTCCATGCAAGGCGTGGGCTACACCTAGCTATCTGCTCTGCTCTGGACAATGGGAAGGGGGCATAGGCGGCTTGGGGGGCATTGGGGGAGTAGCACGCATTGCACGGGTTGCGCGTAGTGCCCTACTCTTTGCGCCTGGAACTGCTGCTGCTGCTGCTACAATAGAGGTATAATTCCAGGTGTCAGTGGTCCTGCCATTCTGTGTAAACACATAACTCAGCCCAACAAATTCCAGACAGTGGAAAAGGAGTGTTCCCCCAAAAGGAAATAAAAAGGTCTGTATGAGAGGAGGACAATAGGAGAGGGGAAGGGAGGGAGAGACTCCAAAAAGGAGAACAAAGCGCAGGCAGGAAGAGAAGAATGGGCTAAACCCAAAAAACAGACACAGAGGCAAGGAAAGCAAGCAGAGAGAAGGAGGCACAGGCAGAATCGGGTAAAAATACCCGCCTGGTGTGGATGGGCGTGGGATGTGCATCGTCCTGACAACACATGGCGGATAATGATACGCACCGGAAAGATGTGTAAGCGCGCGGCCCCACTATTGTGAGCAAGAATAAGCCTTTTCGAGAAAAAATGGTTGGTGTAGTGGGGGAGCGGTGGAGGTGGACGGAGCGGTGGAAGTGAACCGAGTGGACGGGGCCAGAGTGTGGGACTGGTGGGTTGGAGTGGGAAAATGCTTGGATGCGTCTCAAGTGCTGGTTTTCTATTTCCCTGCTGCCTGTCGGCATCCCTTCACGTGCTCTCGCGTGATGTGTGTGTCGTGACCATGTCAGTGTATGGAGCAAACAAACCCGGCGTGAGGGAGAGAGGGGCGAGCGGAAATATGTATGTGCGCTTCCTGCAAGAGTGAGAGAGAACGCACCACTGGTTCCGTAGTGGTTATAACGCCATGGGAGTATGCACGAGTGGTGTGATGGTCTTACTCCTCATGCGGCACGTGTAATGTATAGTGGGTAGTTTTATATTCCACTCTCTGCTCAATTATTATTATTTTTCCTTCTTTCTTTTGTCCTTCTTTTTTTCCCTAATTGCGCTTGCAGGTCTAAATGCTCATTTTTTTCTCTTTTCTGTGCACAGATGTGCGAGGCCAAAACCGGGTAGCCTATTTTCTGGCTGTTTTGTGCGTGGAGTCTTCTCTTTTGACTCTGTAATTGCCACGTAATTGGGTGTAATTGGGCACCAACCACTCTGCCCCCGTCTCCAGCCCACGCCAGACGACAGGATGGGGGTTGCGCATCCGGTGTGGTGGTGAAAGAGTGTGCAAAAACCGGTTGAAATTATCGGGCTGTGTGCAGGCTGGAGTGTCAAAGTCAAAAAGGATCTTACGCGACAAGCGAGCCTTCGTTTACGACACACCGTCTTTGTGTAATGACACACTAAAAAGTAGTATGGCTACAGAACAAAAAATTGCACATTCCTCAATAGAGAGGAGACAAAGCGAAGGTGAAGAGTGAAGGGGGGCGGAGGTGAGGTGGTGAGGTGGTTCGAGGGGTTGGGGTGCCACAATACCGTGGCCCATATCTGTTTCCGGGACAAACCGCGAGGGCGCAAAGGCGTTCTGTCACTTTGGGGGCGGGGCCAGAACTCCTGGAACCTCAACAAAATTGCTGGCGAGGTAAGAGGAAAGTGGGTGTGTCTTCTTTCTTGGGAGGGAGAATGCCTTAGTTCATTTGCACCAATAGATAGCCCCCTTCCTCCTTCCTTTCCTCCCTCCTTTCCTCTCTCCCTCATTCCAGCCTCCTTTCCTCTCTCTCTCTCATTCCAGCCTCCTTTTCCTTCCTCTCTCCTCCTTACTGAAACTCGCATTGTTCGCCAGAAGGAAGTAATTAAATTTTTCTTTGGCCTCTGGAAGGAGAGAAAAATTTTGGGGTACTAGAGGGGAGGGGAGGCTCTTCCCTCATGGAGTTTGCCCCCGACACTTCTGCGCCAATTTGAAACAGCCACTCGGTTGGCCCCTCGTACTAACAGCGCTATTCCACTTCCACCACGTTCTCACTGGCTCTGGAATTTTCTCTCGAACGTCGCCCCCTCCCCATATGCGCGTAGGCGAAAATTCGATTCGATCGGTGGGTATGAAAAATAACAGTGGCGGCAAGATGGCAGCTAATCTCTCTTTCGCCAGTTTTGTCTCTCGTTGGCCCCCGCCCCGCAGTGGTCCCCGTGCCGCCCCCTGGTCCTGGCACAATTTTTTTCTCCTCTCCCTGGGGCGAGAGAGAGAGTCGGGTTTGGACAAAGACGCACATTATCTCACGCGGTCATAGAAGCTGCGGGCGGAGAGAGCGAGAACAAATAGCACCGTACGGGATTGCCTGGCATAATACGCACCCCATGCTCTTTACACCATCGATCATTCAACGGCAACATCGGGTTATTGGAGATGTAGGTTGATAAAAGAAAAAGGAACATTCTGGAGGAAGGACGCGGGAATTGAAAATGGCACCATCCTCCCTCCTCCCGCCCTCTCCTGTCGGAATACAACGAAAAATTGGCAAAATATTGGCAAAATATTGGCCATTGTACCTACAAAAACAATGGGCCCACAAACTCGCATAAAATTTCTCCTTTCTTTCCGTCCTCTTTCTTTCCGTTCCCTCCACGTCCCGCCGCCTACCAAATACCTTCCGCATTCTCTCACCTTCTCTCCCTCATTCGCCCCTCCGCTGCTCTATGTTCTCCAAACCCAACATGAAATTCCTCCGGAGCGGTGTGGTTGCCTACACAAAGGGGAAAAGCCACTACGGAATCAGTGTTGGTGAATACAAGGTTGTGTAATTCGTTAAAACATTTCGTTTAGTCTATTGTCTAGCATGCCGGGCCCACCACCTGTTACATAACCTAGAGGTTAGGAGAGAATCAAGGAGAAACACAAGGAGGAACACAAGGAGGAACACACAAGAGGGGATTGCAGGATGGGAGCAACAAAGCTCAAGGTCGGAACGGAATGCTCCCCCAAGAATAAATTGGTGGTGGGAGCACAACACAAAACAGGTATCGGAAAATGAATTCCTTCAAACTGGAATTTCCATGTTGTCTCCTCTCTTGTACTTGCCAGAAACTGGTTTCCCAAACTGTTGAACCACTATCCCGTTCTCTCCACCGTGCACTCTGTAGTCTCCACCCAGTCCCTTTTTGAGCACGCCCTCCAGTTCCTTGCCACGTTGCCTATCTCAACAAGTCGGAGACGGAAACTTTCCGTCCAGAGTAGTATGCCATATCGCTGTTGTGACCAGCCGGGACGGGCACCAGGTGCAGGTGCATGTGCAGCAGACGCAGAAACTGCTGCTGGTGCTGCTGGTGCATATAATGCCCCTGGTGGTGGTGATACTGGCCCAGTCCGTGGGCTTCCTCTCCTGCATGCTCGTCCTGCTGCGGCAAGTCCAACGAGGTATCCCGCACGCGTTTCCTGGGTGCGGAATCTGACAAGTTTTCGTAACCTAGGCACACCTTTTTCGACCGCTCGCAGTTGAAGCACTTTGGTTTACGCTCGTCGCACTTAATGCGCCGTTTGCGACACGTGAGACACCCCGTGCGCGTGCGCCGCTTGATCATGCGCCGCTTATTCACTAGCGCGTTGTTCTCGTCAAATAACGCGCCCATGCCCTCGTAAATGTGCATGCCGCTGGCGGCCTCACCAGGGGGTGCCTGAATGTGCCCCTGTCCGTTGGGGCCAGCTTCAACCGCTGTAGTTGTTCCAGTCCTCGAGGGAACCATGTAGTACGTGGTGCCTGGTGGCGGTGGGGGCATGCCCTGGGTGATAAACAGCTGTGACATAGGTTGGGACTGCTGCTGTTGTTGTTGGTGGTGCTGTTGTTGTTGCTGCTGTTGTTGTTGTTGTTGGTGCTGTTGTTGGTGCTGTTGTTGTTGGTGGTGCTGCTGGTGTTGCTGTTGGTGCTGCAAGTACTGCGTGTAATACTGTTCTGGTGGTACTTGAGAGTAGTAGTAGTACTGCGGGTACTGCACCGGGTACGTTGCTATCTGCTGGGGAGCATAAACCGTTGGTTGCTGTGGAGGTAGTTGCTGCTGTGGTGGCACGAATGCTACGGGTGCGGGCGGCGTTGTCGTGTTCACAGAACCATTTATGCTTGGTTCGGATCGGCTGTAGCTATAGCTCGCACTCACTCCTAGTAGGTTAGTGGACGAGGGGGACATGGATACCATGGTGACGGTCGAGGAAGGCACGGTAAAATAGTCCTGCGGAGACGACCGCGGCTGCTGCTGGTTCTGCTGATACTGGTGCTGTGGATACTGGTGGTACTGGTTCTGCTGTTGAAAGTATGGCGGCACGATCGCCGATTCAGTCAGCCTTCTGGCCACCACGGGGACCAGAGCCGTGCTGACGTTATTGTTGAACGACGGCACCGACGAGATCTTGGGTAGCACGTATGGCGACGTGGGGGACTGCGAGAGCTCGGCGCTTGGTGGGGCGGTGCCTGGATGGCTGGCACCAACGCCAGCAGCTGCTGGTGCTGGCGTTGACGTTGCCTGTGCCCCGGGCACAGGTAGCGTAGCGGGCTTGGTCGAGGTGATCAACTCTGATACCGAGGGTAGTTGTGTACCGCTGGCGTGTGATTTCATGGCGAGAAGAGATGTGTTGGTGTCTGTGCGGTGACTGCGGAAGCGTGGAAGCGTGGGGTTGACTCTGAGTTTTGCGTGAAAAGCTCAGTGTTCAGAAAGAGACTGCAGCCCAGATGAACTGATGGATAGTGCGTTTGAAGGGGTGGCAGGCCAAGTGGGGAAGGAGATGACTACTATAAGAGGGTGGTGGGACAGGCCGAGAGGCAAAGAATTTGTGTCTGTTTATATACTTTGCAATTGTTCCCATATTATTGGGACTAAGTTCCACTTTTGGCGGGAGGTGGAAGGAGAGGAGGAGGGTGAAGCAGGAGGGAAAGAGCACAGAGGAAGGGAGAAGTAACAAGTGGACTTGAAAAGCGAGCAGCTTATGTGAGACGCAGTTTAGACTTTTTTATTCTTTTATCTTTTTTATTTTTTATTTTTTATTTTTTATTTTTCTTCCTTTTGTTTTGTGTTTTTCTTTCTTTTTTCTTTGATTACAAAAAAAAAGAAAATAACAATCAAATCGATTTCTGTGTTTTTTTGTCTCGTTGCCCTTAAAGAGAATGCCCACGGGCGGGTGGATACACAAAAGTAACACACATACTGCCATTGTTTGAAACAGAGTCAAAGAAAGAGAGAGAGAGAGTGTGTGTGTGTGTGTGACTGAGGGAGAGCCATGCAGATGTAACATTGAACTTTCTCTTCCCCCCATTCTTGGGTAGGCCTCGCGGGAACTGCCACGGAGACATTTCGTGCAGATGTTGCACACAGCATAAAACACCATAGTGGCCATCATATTCCGCCACAGCCCATCATCACTTTTGGAGGAGGGGCGAGGACAGGTGATGGTTCTTGATGCAACCAGAGTTTGGCGCCGTCCCCCATCCCGGCTGTTTCTCTGCCTTTCAAAAAACCACCTCACCTATGGGGCTTTGGTGAAATGCGTTTTTCAACCCTTCACCCCTCATGGAAGCAGTCCTTTTTTCTCGATCCTCCCCCATTTGCGTGTAGGTTTTCAAATCCTCCCGAACGAAGATCTCAGAGTGAGGGAGAAAAACCTCAGTGCGGGTGAGGGGTAGACGGAGGGGAGAAGGGCCGAAGAAGTGGATGGGCAGCATGCAAAGAGAGAGAAAGAGAAATGCGTGATCCACGCGAGTTGTAGTTCATAGTGCTGCAGATGATTCTGCGGGTAACGCTACCGTCGTGTTCCTCTATCACGGCTGCTTATCCCCCGTAACTATGGCCGGGTGTGCTGAGAGGAAGTTCCGTGATTTGTAATTCACCGCCAGCCCCAGGCAAAGATCTAGATTCATCTTTTGGTGAAAGTGAGAGTCCCCCGGTACGCACGGAGTTGTTGAGTTTCACCTTTTTATTTCTTGCTTCGGCCCTATGCTCTACGTCCTATTTCCCGTGCCCTATGCCCTGCGCTCCGCGTGCTCTGCAATAGGAACAGAATGGAAGTGTGTGAGCATATTGGGCAAAATGGGCGAGGAAAACAATGGGAAACGCTGATCGGATAGCTGGTTGCATGTTGCTGTGAAGGGAAGTAGGGAAAAGGGAAGTAGGGAAAAGAGCAGCAGGGAATACATCATTCAGTGGAACACCCAACACCGGTACAGGTGGGGCTCCAGCAGAGCTCTACCTCTCTTCCCCACTGCATCCCCCCACGTCCTCCAAGGAAGGCGGTCCAAAGGGCGAGAGAGGGGGGAAAAAACTAAAATCCAACATCAGAACCTTATCCCATAAACCGCGCGGATATTGGTCGGCCCATGTACATATGCATTCTCCTGTGTGGACACGCACCCTCTCAGTGTGAGCGGGAGAGTGCGGTGAGCAGCCCGCCCTCTCTACTTTAGGTTCTGTGTAATGACGTGATGTTGTTTTTTATTTTGGGGAGCTGCAGCTACGCCTCTAAAAAGCAATCTGCTTTTTTCTGGTTTAACCTTTTCTTCTGGCTGTTTAATCCCACGCCGGATTTAAGTCCCAGGCTCGGCATGGCTCACCCCCATGGAACTTACTCCTGCGGACGGTTGCCAAAATATGAGGCCCGCATTTGGAAGCGTGTGGGAGGAAGAAACAACCTGCGGGCAAGGGGGAGTAATCGGCTAGTACGCGCTCAGCATACATTTCCACATACATTTCCACATTGGCCAAGGCCAGCGTGCTATACTCATCCTCCAGGGGCTACAAACCCTGGCGGTTTGCGCTTCTTGCCTTTTTTGTCTTCCCCCACTTCCTTGCTTTTCTCAGGGCGAGGGCTGCAAATGGATATACACACCAGGAAAACCCAGAAAAAGCTTTTATTGTATGTGTAAACGACTCCCCGGGGATTTACCTGCCTACACCAAGGACACAAAGGAAGGAGGTGTATCACACATCACCGCGAAGATAGCAAGTACTCGCGGAGTTTTGTCTTCTTTCCGGCACCTTTACTGTGCCACAGGAGTCTCTATGTTGTATGATTCCCCCAACCAGGCCCAGTCTTTTCTTAGCTTCCGTCCGGCCCATCCTCGCCCCACCCGGAGTATGGGTGTGGGTATGGACAGCCATGAAACCGTATTTTTGTAATCGTCCTGTAAAGTTGGAAGCATGTCCTTGTCCCCCCTGGTTGTCATTGCGACGACCGAGATGAGCGGAGTGATACGCATCGATGCATTTGAAGAGACCATGTCACGTCATTTACCGCGTAAAAAAAGAAATCGCCCAGCCAATAGGTCTTTCCCCTGTGTTCTCCCTTCCCACTCCACCTCGACCCAGCAAATTTTCCAGTCCACTTCCTTTCTAGATGCATGCTCCTGCATCTGCCATCAAGTGCGAGACAGATGAACCTCCCCTCCCTCAAAGTGTTCTCCGGCTACCCAAACTGTACCGATGATGTTGGCTAAAGCGTATCGATGAAAACGCAGGAGGTTGTGCAGCCCCCCGTACCCGCGTGATTTAGCACAAGGGAAAAAGAAAACAGCCAAGTAAGGAATGAGGCGGGAACAAAAGCGAACTATCAGCAGATACTCTTGGCGGCTACTGGTCACTTGGCTGCTGACTGCTGGTTACAGGTCACCTGGGTATCCCCCACTCCACACTGAAACCAAACCCACTGTGGCAATTGCCGCCCCAGGGCCACGCAAATAGGGCCAGAGATCAACCCACACATGGCGCCATTTTTTTCTTGCTCTGCGTCCCACGCAGCACCAAAAGAGAAAAAAAGAAAATACTTTTCTCTCCTCCCCACTTCATGGCACAAATCCTGAAGCCCTGGGTTCGACTCTGCTTCTCCGATCATCTTCTACCCATTGTAGCCAAGAAACTTCTTGCTTTGGTTGCATTCCCACGCCTACCGCCCAATTGCATGGATTTGTATCCTCGGACCAACATCGCAAAACCTATTTTGCCTTGTGACAATAGAATGGCCGTCTTCTCCCTCACTCCTCCCGCTCCATCCCGTGTCCTCTTCTATCCCCTGGCTTTTCCCTACCCTAGCCTCTTTTTTGATCACACTGTCAAGTTGGAAGAATGCTCCAACGCCAGTTTTCCATTCGGATTAGTGGCTTCTTGGTGTTCTGCTTGGCCCTGGCGCACACGCAGAAAAAAGGACACGTCTGGGCCTAAGTGATACATCACACCCCATCACCACTCCACCCCAAAGCTTATACTCGCTAGTTGCCGGCTAAGTCGCTTTCTTTTATTTCGTCGCTACGGTCCGATACCTTTCCACCCACGAATAGGGCTATTTTTGCCCTTACGTATTCCTTTATTTAGGCACCCGTGCCGAATGTGCCCACTGAATCGCACCTTTTTACATTTCCTTAGTTTTCTCCTTCAGTGTGTAATTATATGGAACGTTATACTGGGAGAAGGAGGAAGCACAGTTTGTGCGGTATGCACAGTCTGAACACCGCGGTGCGTCCAAAGGAAAATGGCACAAAACTCTAATTTCGTTTTGCTGGATGCGGAAATGTTTTGAGGAAAAAAATGCTCAAAACAATTCCGCCCTCAGCATGCCATGTTCCTATACCCGAGAACACCCAAAACAAAACAAATAGAAGTAACCAAGCATACTTCCACGGAAAGACAGTTCCCGCTCTCCCGGCCCGCCCTCCCGCTTATCAGAGAAAATAAAGAGAGAGTCTGACGCATGAACAAGAATCAAACAAACCTTAACTGTACTTTCAACTGTTTGGGAATTGTTTCAAACGTGGGGCGTTTTGCAGAGCAAAGGTTGCATTTCCTTTCCTTCCTTTCCTTTCCTTCCTCCTTTCCTCCTTCTCCCCCGCACCTCTCACACATCGCCTGTTGCCTGCCATTTCACCTCTCTTTCTCCCACACTTTCCCTCCTTCCCTTCCAAGAAAAAACGGAGCAGAAAAGTAAAACAAGCGCATGCGCTTGGAGGGCCAGTAATGGTGACTCGGCCACTTGCGGCTGTTTGGAAGCCGAAACCTTATTCTCACTCGATTGCTACTTTCCCCTCACCACCCAAAAGGGCAACTACACCTCGCTGGGGCCTCGGGGATTTAAACCCGACTCACGGGAACGAGGTGATTTTGATGCTGGTCGGTTGTCTTTTTCCACAGCCGCTAATGCCACACCACTTTTTTTCTTTCATGTTGTTGGCCATTATCCCTCTAACCCGAGGCCAACTCGACTGCCCCCCCTTCATAAACAATGCGGTCGGCGCGAACCCAACGAGTGGAGGAAAGAAGCAACTGCCACCGTGTCTGCTGATCCTCCTGCTCTAGACCAAAGCTTTTAGGGTTTCTTTTGCCTTTGTGGTATTGTTGACGCGTAACTACGGTCCACTCCCCTTTTGTGATCAAACGCTGAGGCTTCAAGGCGTCCGAGCAACAATACGGCAGTGACAGGCGACCCCCCCCCAAGTCGCACGTTGTGTGGCCTTATGATTGGCCTGGCTTCAGCTGCTGCCCCCTTTCTCTCCTTCCCTCCCTCTCTCCTTCCCTCCCTCTCTCCCGTGGACAGTCGATTTCAGTTTTATTTTTGTTCTGGTTTGGTGTCTCAGCAACGCATATGTAATTTATCGTCTTTATTCGACCGCCGAAATATAATTCGCTTACAAGCAAGAAAAAAACAATGGTGCGACACAATAACGCGCCGCCACAGCCGCTCCACCGTCACCAAAACGGACGTGTCTCCCGGAGAGGTAAGCAGCATGGGCACCCACTAAGGGAAGAACCTATAGGGATATGCGCATGACTGTGTGCAAGATAAGAGTGGGAGAGGTCACCATCGCCGACCAATAGAGCAGAGGTGGGAGGCATGCTCGACGCGTGCGAATGAAATTCGGGAATAAGCTTTCGCACTGGAATGTGGGCTCAGCGGTACGGCACAAACTGACACACACCTTCGTGACGTGCATATTCTCAGACCACCCACGCCCCCTTTTTCGCCTTTCCTTTTCACTTTTCCGGTGGGGGAGGAGGTTCTGCATCGGCATGAGTGGAGGGTACATATCAGGTACACCAACTTTCCTGCAACGTTTGGGTGTGCATGTGTGCCTTCTCCTCCTCCATGCCAGCCAGCCACTCCATTTCCAAGCCGCAGCTCTCGCTCACAGGGCCGCTGAGGGTATTTCGGTGCACGCACGACACATTTTTTTTCCTGCTGCTCTGCTCTTGTATAGAGCGCTCCGATGAGATGGAAAGATCTGCTCCTCTCCAGGTTATTGACACCACCACCGAAATGTCCGACGAGGAAGATTACGATATTACGGGCTCGCTTGCATTAAAGGACGAGGATGACTACTCTAGTGGCAGTGAGCCGGAGGAGTTCCAGGACGAAATCGTCTCCCTGGACGATGAGGAAGAGACTGATGCTCCACCAAAGAAAAGGACCAAACCACAGCTGGCCGCCACCCCCACTGCCTTTCCCTCGCTCGAGCTATCAGACGGCGAGGAGGATGCCGACCAGCTCAACTCATACTTCATTGCCAACAACCCCACGGCCAAGAAGGCCAAGGCCGGCTCGTTTGCCTCCTTCGGCTTGACCAAGTTCCTCCTTGCCAACATCGCCAAAAAGGGGTTCAAGCAGCCCACGCCCATCCAGAGAAAGACCATCCCCTTGGTCATGGAGTCGCGCGACGTGGTGGGAATGGCGCGCACGGGGTCCGGTAAAACTGCCGCGTTTGTGCTCCCCTTGATTGAGAAGTTGAAGCTGCGCACGTCCGGTGGCGTGCGCGCCGTCATCTTGTCGCCCTCGCGCGAGTTGGCGTTGCAGACGTTCAAGCAGGTAAAGGAGTTCAGCCACGGTACCAACTTGCAGAGTACGGTGGTGATTGGTGGCGACTCGCTCGAGGAGGACTTTGGCAAGTTGATGACCAAACCCGATATCATCGTGGCCACGCCCGGCCGGTTCTTGCACTTGAAGGTGGAGATGCAGTACGACTTGATGAGCGTGCAGTACATTGTGTTTGACGAGGCCGACCGGTTGTTTGAGATGGGGTTTGCCGAGCAGTTGAACGAGTTGATTGCTGCGTTGCCCGCGAGCAGACAGTCGTTGTTGTTCTCGGCCACGTTGCCGCGGTCGTTGGTGGACTTTGCCAAGGCCGGGTTGTCGAACCCGGTGTTGGTGCGGTTGGATGCCGAATCCAAGATCTCGGACCAGTTGCAGATGGCATACTTCACCACCAAAAAGAACGAACGCGAAGCCAACTTGTTGTACATCTTGCAGGAGGTGATCAAGATGCCGCTCGGCACCCCGGAGGAGGTGAAGAAGTTGAAGGACATGGACAAGCGCCAGGTCGAGTCGGACGAGGACGCGGAGGAGCAACAAAACCAACAGGGTAACGGTAGGAAGCGCAAATTCAAGTTCAAGAAGGAGCGCATGCCCGCCGCCAACCAGTTGCCCTCGGAGCACTCGACCATTGTGTTTGTGCCCACCAAGCACCACGTGGAGTACGTTACCAAGTTGCTTCGAGACGCGGGGTACCTTGTATCCTACATTTATGGTACGTTGGACCAGCACGCGCGCAAGAACCAGTTGTACCAGTTCCGCATCGGCTTGACCAACATCTTGGTGGTGACGGATGTGGCGGCCAGAGGTATCGATATCCCCGTGTTGGCCAATGTGATCAACTTCACCCTCCCCGGTTCGTCCAAGATCTTCATCCACCGCGTGGGCAGAACCGCGCGTGCTGGAAACAAGGGGTGGGCGTACTCGATCGTGAATGAAAGGGAGCTCCCCTACTTGCTCGACCTAGAGTTGTTCTTGGGCAAGAAGCTCCTCTTGACGTCGATGCACGAGGCCAAGTGCGAGTTGTTGCAGAAAAAGCAGGGCGACGCATACGTGGTGCCCAGGGTCAACTACACCGACCGGTTGGTGGTGGGGTCCATCCCGCGCTTAGATCTCGAGACGTTCCAAGAACTTTATGAGAACTTGGTGAAGAACAACTACGAGATCAAGGTGTTGAAGGACGTGGCCACCAAGGGTGAGAAGCTTTACCACCGGACACGGCAGCCGGCGTCGCAGGAGTCGGTGAAGCGGAGCAAGGAGATCATGGACACCAACTCGTGGGACGACCAGCACTTAATCTTTGGAGAGAATTTGGAGAAGCAGAAGGAGGTGTTCTTGGCCAAGCTCCAGAACCGGAATGTCAAGGAGACGGTGTTTGAGTTTAGTAAAAAGGGCCAACATGACGAAAACAGCTTTGCTGGGTTTATGGAGAAACGGAGAAGGCAGCTTGCACCCATCCAGCGCCGTGCCAAGGAGCGTCGCGAATTGTTACAGAAGGAGCGTCTTGCAGGGTTGACCCATGGCATTGAGGACGAGATCCTCAAAACTGAGGGTGAGAGCGGCTACGCTCAGGTTGACGAGGACGAGTTACAGGAGGCGTTCGAGGACGCTGACGCCACTGGCAAGAAAGGACAGCCGTCCTCCTCGTCGTATCGCGACCCCAACTTTTACATGAGCCACTATGCTCCTGCGGCCGTCATTCAGGACAAGCAGATGTCGTTGTCCTTATCATCGTCGTTTGCCAACGAGGCCCGGGCTGCCACGTTTGACCTCGAGAACGACGAGAAAATGCAGTCGCAGAAACAGATTATGAAGTGGGACAAGAAGAAGGGGAAGTACATCAACTCCATGTCCACTGACAAGAAGTACATCATCAGCGAGAGCGGCAAGAAGATCCCGGCCTCGTTCCGATCGGGCAAGTTTGATGAGTGGAAGAAGCACCACAACGTCAGACCCACCGCTAGCGTCGCTGGGGCAGGTGGTGCTGGCGCCGGTGCTGGCGGTGAAGAGGAGTCGGGCAAGCGGTTCAAGCACAAGAAGCAGCAGGCTCCCAAGTTGCCCGACAAGTTCAGGGACGACTACCACCTGCAGAAGAAGAAGGTGGAGAAGGCACTTGGGCTGGGTGTCAGGGTCAAAGGGTACAACAAGCCTGGCCAGCAGCAGGAAATCAGGTCGACAGAACAGATTAGAAAGGCAAGAGAGCTCAAGGAAAAGAGAAGAGCCAAGAATGCCCGGCCAAGTAAGAGGAGATAGTTACCTGGA
>MXQC01000152.1:0-15872 GCA_002094185.1 Zhuliangozyma boniae
GCACTATGGTCGAGTGGTTAAGACGGTAGACTCAAGCGACAAATACTTGCTTTCCTGTTGTGAAGACGGGTTTCTACTACCGCAAGGTGCAGGAGTTCGAATCTCCTTGGTGTCATTATTTTTTAGCTCCATCTCCTCTCTGTCTCCTTGGGCTCTCTCCCGCCACATTCCACCTGCCCCACTCACCTGCTCATCTCCACTCGCCACTCCTGCCTACGTTATCATTTGCTGAAACATCAATCATTAAACGTATCTATAAAAGCTCACTCGAGCTTGCCCTGCTGCTCCAAATACTTCTTCCAGCTGGGCTCCTCCGCGGGTTGCTTCTTCTTCAACTCGGCCTCGTGCATGCTCAACAATATTGTGCCCAACAACAACACCACCGTAATCGCCTGCGCGTACACACGCGCCTGCACAATCTTTTGCGCATTGCTCATGTACATGTCGCGGTTGACAATGCGCCACGACCCGTAAAGCGACGCCGCCCACGCGCTCACAATGATCTTGTACTTGTTCTCGTTCAAGTTGTGGAGGATCTTGTCCGTGCTCGACAACTGGTTGTACCGCGCCAACTTCTCCTCGTCCTGGCGCTTCAAGTACCCCGACCGGTACTTTTGCTCGTCAAACTTGATCGACCCGTCATCGGCCACGAACGCCCCGATGGTGATGGTGGGCATGGCGTATAACGCAGCCTTGATCGAACTGCTCATGTGCGAGTACCGCACGGGGTGCCTGGTCTTCATGTAGTGCGCAAGGCCAAACCCAACCGCAGCACCAATGAGGCAGCCCTTGAGACCTTCCTTGATCACAAAGTTTCTGTGCTCGGTCTTTTCTTCCTCTGTGAGAATCTTCATCTTGCAATTGTATGTATATGTGTGTGCTGTGTGCTAGTAGTCGCTTGCTGGTCGTGCTGATAAAAAACAGACAGCGTATCCCCAGATGAAGGCCCCTGCCGCCTTTTTATACAGCTGCAGCGATAGGCTGATGCATCCCTCGTACCATTTGCAAAAGAAACGATATGGCGCGGTTATTTTCGGAACAGAAACCAAAACCCGTGGACAAGTGCGGGATTTGCTTTTCTGCCCTTATCCTCACTGTACATTTCCCGCGGAGTTTGAAAAATACCCAGCGGAATATGACCAGCAGAAAGAAAAAGCAATGACGCGGAGCTGTGTAAGTAAAAAGCAACAAGAAAATGAGCCATTTATTTAGTCAGCATCGCATATATGTACACATACAGCAGCCCCCCTCTGGCCATGCCCGGCCATCTCCGGCCGCCGTCATCTACCGCATGCGCCGGCGCCTCTTGTTGATAAACAACAACTCAGGGTTGACCGGCGGCTTGTTGCTGCGGTCATCCTGCAACGACGACCACACGTCGCGGTTATAGTAGATGTCGTTCTCAATCAATTTGTCGTTGCCCACGTAGAGCACCGCCAATCGGCTGCCGGCGCTGCACACCACAGACTTGAACCCGTACTTGGCAAACGCGCTGACTGGTCCCTGCAAGGGCATCCCGTAGTTTACGCGCGTTCCGTCCGACACCGACACGAGGAACCCCTCGTACTTGTCCCCGCAGGGCTCTTTGCGGTGGCGGTGCCTCCTGTGGCGCAAGGACACGAGACCGGAACGGCTCGCCATTTCCGCAAACGCACTCAGGGTCGGTGCCGCCGCGGCCCCAGTCGTGCCAGCCGCACGAGCCGCACCCGCCCAGCCTCCCGCCTCCGCCTCCGCCTCTGTCTCTTCCTGCCGCTTGGCCACACCAATAATCATGTTTACGTCCGTCACCTCCCAGCGCTCTACGTTCTTGTACCAGTACTGGTGCTCCGTCACCGCACTGAACCCGAGACACCGGATCTCGCGCGGGTCCCGCTCCACCCGTAGACAGATGTTGTTCTTTGACCGCTGGATATCAATCTGGAACGTGTGCACAATCACCGTGGGCTCGTCCGCATCCTCGTAGATCAACGACAATGTGCGGATCGACGCGCATCCGCAGAACTTGCAGTGCGTGGGCTCCGAGTGCGATACCCGCACCGTCCCCGGCTTGAAGTGGCCCACGCCCACCGTCTTGAGCACCACCCCCGTCTGCACGTCAATGAGCTCGGCCACGAGGTCCTGCACCCGCACCACCATGCCCATAAACTCCACCGCCACAACGCACGGCGCGTTGAGATTCAACCCCTCGATCTTGGGCGGCGGAACCTGTTCCACCACCTCCTTTTCCTCCTTCTTCACCTCAAAGTTGACGTGCTTGTCGGGCCGCGCCACCAACGGCTGGGCAAATTTGCGCTCTTGGTTGTACTTGCCCTCGCGCACCGGTAACTTGCGGAACTTCCAGTTGTTGTTCACTGCGTACGCCACCACCAAGTCGCCGTTGCTCATGAGGCACACTATGCGGTCATTCACACGGGGGGTCCGCACGCGCACCGCAGCAACAATCGTCACCGCCTCCTTGTACAAGAACGACACCATGTTGAACTCCTTGACCTTCCCGTCGTGACACGTGTAAACCACAACCGCGCCCGATTCGAGAAGGAGCACAAAGTCGTCCTTGTTCAACTGGTCCGAGGGGGAGGCGCTGGTGGTGGTGGTGGTGGTGGTAGTAGTAGTAGTAGTACCCGCCCGTTCACGCTGCTGTCTCCCAAACGACTTCATCGAGATTGGCGGGGGAAAGTTGCCATTCACAGTCGAGCTCATAGACGATACAGAAGCGTCGCTATCCCGACGCCCACGTCCCTTCCCCTGGCCACTACCGCTGTCTCCATTTCGCCCGCGCTGGAGGACCGACCGCGCAAGAAACCCGGCCACCGTGCGTTTGCGGAAAAACGCCTCCATAACCTTGGGCTTGCCCTGCACAACCTCATTATGGTGGCTCCACTTAAACTGCATTGCTGTGCGATCAAAACACTTGACCATGCCAAGCTTGTAGCTGATCAACACAATGTAGTTGCCCTCATCGCTGATCAGCGCGTGGTTCACCGGCCAAAACTCCTGGCCCCCGGCCACCCGTGACGCAAGGTTGATGGGCTTTCTCTTGGACCCCAACGGTGACCACACCAACACCTTGTGGTCCATCCCCGTGGTCACCACAAACGCGCACTTGGGGTTGGTGGTGATACGCAAGATGTCGAGCGTGTGGCCCTCCATCTCGATCGAGCTAAACACCCTGGGCTCGTCCTCAAAGCTGGCAACAGTGACTTCCGTGGTGTTGGCAGAGCCACTGCTGCTGGTGGGCGGGTTGAGGCGGAAAATGATCGCCGACACCGCCACGATAAACATCACCACGAGCACGTACTCGAAAAAGTACACGGTGGAGTTTCTGTTGGTCATGCACACCCCAGCAAAGTCGGCAAATGCTTCGTCGCGCGGCACCACCAACGTCCAGTGTGCGAGTGTGCCCAACAACTGCACGAGCACAACCGCCAACACAACCACAAAGTTGTCGCGCGCGCGCACGCGGAGAAACGCCAGCCCCCACTTGTGCCGCCACGTGCTGGGTGCGGGCCGCAGGTGCGTGGGCGCGCCAAGCTTAAGCAACCACGCAGACACCACATTGGCACCCACAAAGTTGTCGCCGCCAGTGCCAGCGCCCCCGGCATCACCACCACGCCCTTGTTCCAACGCCTCTGTCAAGCTATCCTTTCGCAAGTCTACAATCACGATACCCGCCACAAATGTGAGCTCCATCACGAGCTCCACCACAAGGCCAATCCCAATCGCGGCCACGTGCTGGTTCAAGCGGCGCGTAATGGGCGCCACTACCGGCCCCGCGAGCAAGCAGTACACGATGGCCAGCGCCACCGCGTGTATCGCCCCTGTAGTCAAGAGATTGCAGCCGAGGGTCTGCACCAACACGGGGAACCCGAGTACCCCCGTGTAGTAGTGATACAACCGGCGGTGCAACTCCGGGTGGTACTTTGTGTTCGACAACACGTCGACGGTGAGAAACAAGTTGCGCGAGCTGAGCAAAAGCACGGTGAATACAAACGCGGCCGTGACAAAGGACGTCAGCGGTTCAAAGAGTACACTCCACAGCTGACCCACGGCGAGCGATGTAATGTTCACAGCCGCGGCCGCGCTCAACCCCGCGCTGATGAGCCATCCCGTTACCAAGCCCACATTGGACCGAATCTTGTGCGAGTTGGCCACCACGAGGTATACGTACACGAGGAATGCCGTTATCTCGGCCGCCACCACCACGTTGCTGGCCCTGAAAAAGTAGCGCGCGTACGAACGGCCCGTGTGCACTCGTAGGTACCGTACAAAGCCCGCCACGCTGGCGCTGGTGGTGGCGTTGGAAAAGAGCCCCGGCGGGAGCTGCCACGGGAGAGAATCTTTGGCCGCGTGCACCACGTACACGTTCAAGGCCCTGGCCGTGTTGATGCAGTGGTTGGTCTTGGTCACGTCATTGAAAAACAAGTACATCAAGGCCGTGCCCAAGTTGTCGACGTGGCGCACCACAAAATCGCGGAAGGCGCGCGCCGAATAGCTGGCCACTTCGGGAGGCATCTCCCACAAGTCGAACGGGGTGACCACACACGTGGCACTGATGTTGGTCCTCCACTCCTGGAGTTGTAGGTACACCTGCTTCGTGAACACGTCGGCAGCGGCGACCGTGAGCTTGGACACCACCGAACCGGCCGGTATGGGCCCCGCGCACACGGGCTGGATGGGCCCCGCGCGGTTGAACAAAAACAGGGTTGTGGGCCGGATGCTGTGGTCGTAGACGATGCCGTACGAGAGCGTAAACACCGCGAGCGCTGCGGCAATGATGTATGCCGACGGGTGCGATAGTATGCACGTGATGTGCTCAATAACGGCTATCCTCACCACCCGGTGGTACTGCTTTCGGCTGTGTTCGCTCATTGTGGCCTCTGGAGGAAAAATTCCGGGGTGTGCGGGAAGTGTGTGGTTATCAGGGTAGTTATCTGTGGGTGCTTGTCTTGCTTTGGCTAGCAAATAAAGCGGGTGGGGAAATGTGTGGCCAAGGGGGCCGTGAGGGTCGAGGTGGAGGAAAAACTTTTGAATCTCATCTAGCGGTGAAGCGCCAGGGAGAAAACAGCACAGAAAAGGAACACAGAAAACAGCATAGAAAAAAAAAAAGAAAGCTCTCATAGGCGAAGCGGACAAATGAAACAGGCTTTAGCTGCGACAGAAAAATATACGGAAAATGGTAGACACCTCCCCCTCCTCCTTCCCTCCGCTATTTCCCCAACGAGGTTATGGACAACCCGTTCATCTGTACCAACAAGTCGTCGATCTTGCCGTCTAGCAACCCGTTGGCGTACTCGTCGCGGCTCGCGGGGTCCAAGTACTGCTGGATCTGCGCCAACCGGCTGTAGCCCTCGGTGCAGAACCGCAACTGGATCTTGACCAACGCCTCGAACGACGGGTCGTAGAACGGGACCCGCAACGCAATCAATTGCGGCAACTCCGTCTTCAACTGTTCGTTCAACTCGTCGTAGATCTCCTTCGCCAACGTCAACTCCTTCTCGGATCGTGGCAACTTGGCCGCGTCCTTGGCAGGCTTGTCGATCAACCGCCGCACCTTGGACTTGCACTGCTCGAGGTCCGTTTTTTTATGTGCCCTCTTCTTGATCGCCTCGTCGATCTCCGTAAAATAGTTGGCAAACTTGCTGATGGGGTCCAACACAGTCTCTCGAAACGGGCCGTCCAACTGCTTCACCGTCTCCTCGTCAAAGTCTTTGACACACTGCAAGTAGTACTTGCCTACGTCCGAGTACACCGACGCGCCCTGTTTGCTATCTTCGTACAAGTTCGACACAATCTCGGCAATAGTCACCTGTGACGCCGTCACCGCGCGGATGTTGTCGAGGTACCCCTTGGCCGACTTCTGTAGATTGACCCCAGCCGTCTGCAACGTCTTGTACCGCCGCTCCTCCACGTCAAAGTCCTTGTCCATGACCTTGTCCACGTTCTTCACAGTGACCGAGGCACTGGCTCTGTTGATTGCTTTCTTGAATCCGCCCCACGACATGGTGATGACTTGCGGCTATGGGATGTATGTGTGTGTATCTTGGTTCCAACACTGGTTCTCCCCTTTGCGGGTTTTTTCCTTGGTTCTTAGCCTCCTTTCCCTCCTAACCCGAATCACGTTTTTTCTAGTGGCGCCTCGTTTTTTCCCAACCCAACCGAAGCTGGACTGCAGGATATGACAGGTGGGAAGCCGGCATAGCTGGGGACAGGCCGTTGTGACCCCAGACGAAGTTGTGCTCAAGGGTTCCAGGGGTGGTTCCAGGGGGTGACAAGGACCGTCTTAATACTCGCGGCTACTCCTTCGTTTGGCCCGCAGCTTGAAAGAATTGGTACTGTATTGCTTTCAATGAAACAAGGCCCACAGAACATACCCCACTCACCTCCCCCATAGCCACTCTCCACCCTCAGGTACACCTTTATGTAGCCCCGACTGCTCCGGTTATTATATCGGCTCTGGGCCCATGGCACGACCTTTTCTATACACCAACACGGTTTTTGGTGCTGTCGAAAAAAGGACACCACAGACCCATCTTACGACAGACCACCCCAATGAGCTACGACACGCAGCAAGAGCCCCCAATGGACACCACACCAGCGGTTGCGACTGAGGCCGTCTCCATCACGGACCCTGCCACAGACTCCGCCGCTAGCACCTCGCACGAGCTCACAGACCGGCAAAAGATCGAGCGTATCCTCCAGCTCAGAAGCGAGATTGACGGGCTTATCGCCAACATCAGGAACGCCAAGGCAGTGTCCACAAAGTACGAAAATGATATCCAGTACTTCCAGGAGTACATTGGCAGCTTAATGAAGTAGGAATCTCCTATAAAAATTGATAGCTACCAAAAAGGGATGAAAAAAGATGCATGCATTTACAACCGCCACCAGAACAGCTGTCACCATGAGCGAAAACAACGACGACGGCGAGCGGGCAACACATATGCCCAAACCGCGCGACGATAGTGGCAAGGTTCAGCCACTCTCGCGGGTCGACGCTAACGTGTACCACAATCAGCCCAACAGTATCAGCAGAACCCACAGTTTGGTGAGACTCCACAGTGAGACAGCACTTGCAGCTGCGGCAGCCGCCAGTGCCACCACCACCATTGCCACTCCCATTGCCACTGCTGGTCTCGCCAAAAGAGATATCAGTCACTCCTCCAGCGAGGTTTTTATCGACGCCTCGCCCGTGCTTGCCGACCCAGTGTACTTTCCGTCGTTGTTGGACGAAACCAACTTCCCCACTGTTGTTGTCAACGTGGCGCTGCATATGACGCGGCCGCTCGCCACAACGGGCAAGTTGGACTTGTCGGGCGTGGTCCGGACCAGCGTTTCCCGCGTGTTTCTCGGGTCCGGCGACAGCACCGACCGCGACGAGCGCGTGTTGCTCGCTGTGTTGGCGCACGAGACGAGCAAGCTCGGGCAGCCCGAGGGCTGGCGCGCCTGGCTCAAGCGCGTGTTTCGGGGCGACGCATCGTGGGTGCCGTACATGGCACTCAGTGCGGAGGAAGGGGAGGCGGAAGAGGGGGTGCTGGCAGCGGAGGCAACCCTCGTGGAAATCGGGTTGGATCAGATCTATCGCGATATATACAACTTGTGAGTAATGTATAGCGACGCAGCGGCAAACCCCCCTACTGAGCGGTGCACGCAGCAGTGGTCACCCAAACGCTGCCGTAGTAAGTCCTGCAACTGGGACACATCAGCGTCACCCGAGGTGACCACAATGTTCTCTAGCAAAGGCTTTCGGAGGTCAATGTCGGACAGGGCAATCTCCCTGCCCACAACGTCCACCACCCGTTGGAGGAACGTGCTACCGTTCCCCCCTTCTATAGGCTCTCCATACCTCACTGCCAATCCACCCAACTGCGCGTCGGCCACGCTTCCCAACCTCCTTAAATCGGCCACGCGCACCACGCGCAAACACTCCCATCCAAAGTCCACCACGAGCGCGGTGCGGCGATTCGACCCGAGCACCTCCAACTCATCGCGTGGGAGAAAGTCCACTTTCCCTACCCGCAACATCTCAAGCAGGCGCACGATTGCCGCTTTCAATGTCTCGGGAAAGTCTGTGTCGATGACATGCACGCGACAGCGCCGTGCCGACGCCACACCGAGTCTTGTCAATGCTTGGTGCAAGAGTTTGTGGAGCACCAACGGCGGCACATTCCCCTCGTGCAAATGGAGCCATGTACCCTCTTCTTGGCGGTACTTGGCCACCATCTCAGCGTGCGTGGCTGCCAACTGTGCAATCTGGTCTGGGCTCAACGCGTGGTCGAGTAGGAGGTTGGGCGGGTACGTCGGAGTACATGTATAGTGGTGTGTCGTAGGGAGAGCCACCTCGGGGCGGGCGCCCCCCGCCACTCCCACCCGCACCTCCCGAGGCGTAATCTCAAGCACGACATTCGTGAGTAGCATAAAGGGAACGTGCTGTTGTATCCCCTTTCTCTCTCCCCTCCCCCTTCCCCCCTCCATCTGTTAACATTTTTTCTCTCTTTTCTCTGCTTCTTCTATTTCCCTATAACAAGTCGAGGTCGGCATCGTCGAGCTCCATCATCTCCTCCCGCTCAGGCTCCTTCTTAAACTGGTCCTGGTACGCTTTCAACTGTTCCATGTTCCACACGCTGACGCCCTCCAGGTCCTTCGGGTTGGTGGGCTGCGCTAAGCTGCGCAAAAACTTTTTCGCCGTGGCCAACGCCATGTCCGTCGACAAGTTGGTATCGGAGTCGTTCAACGCCTGCGCGATCCACTTTGGCAACTGCGCCTTTTTCCTGGCAAACCGCCGGTCCGCCAACACCATGATCCCGTAGTCGTCCTTGCCTCGCAACACCCGCCCCAAGCACTGCGCCGCGTGCCGCATGGCGTCAAACGACAAAAAGTCGCTCTCCTTGATCTGCAAGTGGTCGCGCATAAACTCGAGCCGTGCCTTCAAGATCCGCGACTCCGTGTACTGGAACGGGATCCCAATCATGAGCACCGTGCGCCCGTAGTGGTGGTCGAAATCGATCCCCTCCGACACCTTGCCTCGCGCCACCGAGAGCAACACAGCGCCGCGCCCGTTCGAGCACGCGCACCGGTACGTCTCCAACGCCAAAGACGTCTCCTGCGCATCGGGGGTCTCCACGAGAATGAGCTTGTGTTTCCACACCTCGTCGAGCACGCCCATTGCCTGCCACATTGAGATGATCGACTCCATGTACAAGTACGACGGGAAAAACACCACCATGCCGTCCGGGGTGATCTTGGCAAACTCCACGAGGAGAGACCCGTAGTTGCGCACCACGGACGGGTCGTTGCGGATCTCAAACCGCGACGAAATGGGAACCTGGTCCGACCCCTTGGTCACGATCATCGGCAAGAACGATCGCCGCGCCAATGTCATCGCGTAAGATTCCTGGATCACCGTGGAAAAGTTGAGCATCTTGGGGTACATATCCAACGGGGAGATTGTGCCCGAGGTGATGATGACAGCAAAGAACCGCTCAAAAACCGGCTTGATCGCAATCGACGCATCGAGGCATGTGAAATGCAACACGGGGTCAGGCACCGTGCTCCCCTCGGCCTCAAACGGCTCCAAGATCAACTGGAACCCCGATTCATACGTCGACACCAACGTGGCAAACGTGGCAATGTCCTTCAACGCGTTGAAATCCTCAATGTCCGAGAGCTCCAACGTACGCACGAGCAACGACAACCGCTCCGAACAGAACCGCAACGGCTTGCGGTCGATATACGTCAACTCCTTCAAGTGCTGTAAGAAACTGGCGGGGGTCTCGGAAATCACGTGGAGCACCTTCATTCGCGTCTTGAGGTACTCAATAAATCGCTTCAAGAACGCAATGAAATGCTCGCCCTTGCGGATATTGCCCGGGATCGCCTCTGACAACAAGTCCTCCGGCAACACCGGGTTCGCCATAAACAACTCCTGGTCCTTTTCCACCTGCGCCTGCCGCAACCCCTCCACCAACTGCTCGTACTCATCCTGGAGCTTCTTACTATCCTGCACCTTCATCTCCTCCACAGCCGCGCTGAGCTTGTTGGCGCCGCGTGTGGCCCGCTTCAACGTGTCCTCGGTCAAGTCCAACGACAACGACTCGATGCACACGTTGTCGATATTGTGCGCCTCGTCAAAGATGATGATCGAATCCTTGGACAACTCACGCGACACCCGCTCGGCGATCTTGGGGTCCAACAAGTAGTGGTACGAATAAATAATGATGTTGCAATACGAGATCATCCGCCGCACCGTAAAGTACGGACACGTGCCAATATCCTTGCAGTACCGCAACAACGCGTCGAACGAGTATACCCCCGCGGGAATGAGGTTGTGCTGGTCCATGTCGTTCAACTGCTCGTGGTATGAGCACAACG
The DNA here is from genome assembly GCA_002094185.1 of Zhuliangozyma boniae. NCBI lineage: Eukaryota > Fungi > Ascomycota > Pichiomycetes > Serinales > Debaryomycetaceae > Zhuliangozyma > Zhuliangozyma boniae. The sequence goes on from MXQC01000152.1 coordinate 10,369, forward strand.
TGCTGGCCTCGGGGTCGCGCGCCTGGTCCTCTTTGGTGACCACGCCCTTTTCAATCTTTTCCTTCAACTGGCCGTTGGTGATGCGCCGGCACTTCTCGTCCACCACGTTGCCCTTCCGCTCCTGAGAAATGGTGGGATGGAGACAGAGGTTCTTTCGTGACGTCAACCCCAACCCACGGAAATCCTCAACGTACCCGAGCTCCTGCGCCCGGTACTGCATGAGTTTGTGCAACTCGATCAACGCCTTTTCAATCTCCGACATGGTTCGCGAGCAGTACACGATCTTACGGTGCTCGGGATTATGCATCTGGTATGCCACCGTGAGCGACAATAGGGACACGGTCTTGCCTGTCCCCGAAGGCATCTCAAGGATGCAGTTGCCTCCGACGTCCAACGTCTTTTTGATGTCGCACATGTACGCGTACTGCTCGGGGTAGATCCGCGGGTACGGAAAGATCACCGGCAAGTCGTCAATAAAGAACTTCATAATGGAGGGGGAAGATATGCAGTGGCGGCGGCGGTCTGGGTGGCGGTGGTCTGGCGATGGTCTGGCGATGGTCTGGCGATGGTCCTGGCGATGCCTTTGACGGACGTGTATCAGTCCATTTTTCAGCAGTCCATTTTTTCTTTCTGCATTTTGCTTGCTCTATATCTTTAATCTACGTATATCTAGTGGCAATCAATTGCTCCAACTGCGGATAAATGATATCGGAGGTGTCTCCCGATACGGTGACAAGCACATCCTTGTAGTGCTCCTTGAGCGGCGCAATCTCGGCATTGTACTGGTCGAGCCGCTTCTGGAACACCTCCACCGTGTCGTCGGGCCGCTTCGCCAACGGCTCGCCCGTGACGTCGTCCTTGAACGGCACCCTGGGCGGATTATAGTCTAGGTTGTACACCCGCCCGCTGGGCACGTGCACCCACCGCGCCTCAATCCTCTGCAAGATCACCGCCTGGTCCACGTCCAACTCGACCACGAGATTAAAGCTGGCGCGCACCGGTGTGAGGATGGTGTCCAACTGCTCCGCCTGGGCGCGCGTGCGGGGAAATCCGTCGAGAAGCCAGCTACTGTCGCTGTTCAACCACCCGAGCTCGCGCATATGGCCTGTGATGAGGCCCACCATGGTGGCGTCGGGCACAAGGGCGCCGTGTTTGATGTACGCCTCGGCCTCTTTCCCCACACTGGTGCCCGCGGCAATCTGGCTCCGCAAAATGTCGCCCGACGACAACGAGTGCAAGGGAAACCGTTTCAACAACCGGCTCGTCTGTGTTCCCTTGCCTGACCCGGGCGCGCCAAGGAGCAATAGCCGGAGTGGGGTCTTTAACATGGAGAGTGTAGTAGAGTGGGGGTGTGGTCCCTGTGATAATTTTTTTCCACCACCACCACCATTTTTTCGGCGCTTTCTGTATACCCGAATCTGGGCACTTCGGCCTTTGGCGCAGGCCCTTTCGGCCATAAACCATTGGCCCACGATCTGCAGTCTCTCCTTATTGCCTCCTCTACATATACACTCTCCCCCGCCCCTACTCTTCATCATCAGACTCGATGATCCTCCTTCTCTTCCTTGTCTTTTCCTCCTCCTCGTCAGCACCAACAGACTTTTCCCTATACTTGGCTGCGCCGGCCTCCTTCAACGCCTTCAACCGCTCGGCACCTTTATCGAACTCCTCCTCCTCTCCTTCAAACTCTCTCTCCCGCTCCTCCTTTTCGTTCTCGTCATACTCCCCCTCCCCCTCCTCCCCCTCGTCGTCGTCGTCGTCGTCGTCCTCCTCCTCCTCCTCTTCATCGTCATTAGCCACAAACTCATCTTCCTCATACTCCTCCGCATACGTTCTGGCGTACCCGTGGAACCCAGCATCGCGTGGACCGGGCGACACATTGCGCTCTTCACGCTCCTCCTGGAGTCTCCTGCGCGCCTCCATCTGCCGCTTGAGTCGCAGCGCCTGCTTCTCCTGCTCGTCCGCCAACCGCTGCTTCTTCATGGGGTCGTCGTCCGTCACCGTGCTCAAGATCGTGTCCTTGCGCATGGTGTTCTTGACCGCCTGTGTGAGCTTGCGGTGCGTTGACGTGGTCGTGGATGCCGGCATCAAGCTCACCGTCTTATTTATTATGCCGTCCGCCTGCAAGATCTCGTGCTTGTCGTAGCTTCGCACGAGCAAGTTGTCAAACACAGGCAACTCCCGCACGTCAAACAACTCGCTGCCGATCTTCAAGCTCAAGCTGCCATCGTTCCACTGCACAAAGTGCGCGTTCGACTGCTTGACAATCTCGTCGTCAATGTTCGAGTACCGCCACCGAATGGTGTTTTCGTTTAACAACTTCTCCGCAACTTCCTGGTTGTGGATCTGCGACGACGTCATCCCCGACCGGTCACGGTCGCGCGCGTTCTGCTCAATCTGCTCCCGGAGTGCCACCGGGTCGAATGCATGCGACTCGATGTTGAGAAACACGGGCGTTTTGAGCGAGTACGTGGTGTCCTCGGTGTGCAGGGCGACCGAGTGACGGGGGAGAAAAATGTCCGTGTACCGTTTGGGGGAGTGATTCTCCCCGTCTTCACTGTCACCCTCATCTTCGTCGTCGTCATTTTTGTTCTCCTTACCCTCGTCGTCGTCGTCGTCGTCGTCGTCGTCGCCGTCCACTCGGCTGTGCCTGCGCACCCTTTCGTTGTCGGCGGAATCAATTTGTTCTTCCTCATCCTCGTCGTCTCCAAACAAGTCGTCCACTTCTTCTCTAAGTTCCTTGTTGTCGATTCTTTCCTCGTCGGACATGGTCAAACAGTGGTGGTGGTGTGTTTGTGCTGACGACGTTGGTGCTTCAGTGTTGGTGCTGGTGCTGATGATGGTGGAACTTTTGCTGGCCTAAAAAAAACCAACGAAAAGGCATCATCCTCAGGGCAAGAAAAAAATAGTACAGCTGGTATAACACATACAGAACACACTAAACACTTTATACAACATTTTCCACCTTGGGCACAGAATTCGTAGATGGGACAGATATCACAATGGCGACATTGGGCTCGGAAACGGCTGCACTCGTAGGCGTGGCCACCGCTTTCAATGGGCTCCCCTCTGCCGGGTGCTGCGCCTGCTGGTGGTGCAGGTGCAACTGCTGAAAGTGCAAGTCGTCCAAATCAGAGCCCAACTCGTTCTCGTCAGATAAGGCCGAGCCGATGTCGGAGTCGAAGGGAATGGACGTGGTGACGTTGTGCTGGTACCCCACCACCATATCATCATGGTGGCCCGAGCTCACGCTCTTGGAGTGGCCACGGCAGATCGCCTCTTTCGACAAGAGCCCCTGGTCCTCGCCGAGGGGGGTGGTCGACGTCGACGTCACCTCGCTCGTGTTGGGATGCAACTGGAGAGGATCTATCTTGACGTTGTCGGCATCAGCAGCAGCAGAAGCGGCTTCTGTTGTAGCAGCAGTGCCACTGCCGCTGCCACTGCCAGTCTCCGCCACTGCGGGGATGGGCTGCGGCAACTTGGCCACCACCGTCTGCGCGTGCCGCGGGAGCAACTTGTAGGCATACTGTATTAGGAACTCCACCACAAACTGCGATAACGCATACTCCTCCGGATCCAAGTCGTGGTCCGGGTGCGATAAGATGGATGGCTGGAAGATGGCCGCTAAGTTGCGCGAGCTCATGAGGTTCTCCTTGGAGTGCGTCTGCACCATGGCGAGCAAGTCCAAGATGTAGAACAACAACTGCTTGGACGCCACCGGGAGAGTGTTTACCATGTGCTTGTACTCGTCAATAGCGGCGTGCACGTCGCTCGTGAGCTTCTTGTAGTTCTTGGCCTTTTTCGTGGCACGCTCGTCGTCGTTGCCCGCGGGCGCCTTGCTCGGCTGGTGCAGGCTCGACATGTACAACTGCGACGAGGAATCAGAGGCGCCGCGGGCGTGAGGGGACTGGGGCTGGGGCTGTGCGAGGGCGAGAGCGGCACTGTTTAGCCTGCCGACGTTGGCCTCGGTGAGCGGCTGCGACGTGCCGGGAACATCGGCTGGAGCTGGACCGCCGCCACCAGTCGCCCCAGTGTTGGTGCCCGCGCCGCTTACTTTCACGTTCACAGCCGACGACGGCTCCAACAGCTTTGACGGATTTTCTGCCTTATACCGCATATAACTGATAATACGCGGTCTTCTTTGCAAGGGCCCACGGAACATGTCGTACATGTCCAACGGGATCAAGGGCTCCGGGAGGGCATTGAGGTACCGTCTCAACACCGAGGCGGCATCGTGCACGTTGTACCCGTCCCAGATGAGCTTCTTCCCGTACGTGGGTGGGGTGTTGAAAATCACCTGCAACTCCTTGACGCGCTTGCTGGACCCGGCGACGCGAAAGAGGCCCTCCACCATGAGGCCGTTCTTCTTCAAGTACACCCCACACTTGGCCACAACAATGGGGATCTGTCCGTACTGCAACCCGTTTGTTTGGTCGCCGGAGAGAATGGAGATCTTGGCCGAGGCCTCGTTGAGCGCCTGCTGCAAGGGCACGCCAAAATACTTGCTGTTCTCGTCCACAAGGGAGACGTTCTGCAAGTACGAGTCGCGGTGCTGGCGCAAACTGTGCTCGGACTGGTTCAACGAGTTGGAACGCACCCGGCTCACGTTGTTGGTGGAGCGCGACTTGTGGTTGAGCAACGGGCGCAAAAAGTCCGCGTGGCCCGTGGGCGACGTGGTCGGGGAGATGGCCAGAGCCCCGTACTGCTGCTGCTGGTTCTGCTGCTGCTGCTGCGACGCCAGGTGCAGCAAGTGGGGGACCGCGATATGTTGTGGGGTAGTGGTGGCGGAGCCCGATCCGTAGGCGCCTGCGCCTGAACCTGCGCCTACGCCGCCGGCAGCGCCACCAGCTGTGGAGGTGCCTATGGATATGCTTTTGGCAGGCGACCTGGGAATAGAGTCGTTATCGTTGTCCCTGATCTCGTCGACAGAATCGCTTGACAAGAGATGGCCCCGCTTCAAGGACTTGGCCCAGCCAAAGATGGAGCTTCTGTTGCTGGGGGAGGAGGAATGGCTCATTCTTCTGTGGGGGAGAGCTCTATGGGTGGTGGGGCTGGAGGGGGATACAAGCGCGTATACTTTTCTCTGCTTCTGTGTGGATGAGGAGGTGGTGGTAGGGGATAAGTGGTTGGGAAGGTGGGGGGAGTGGAGTATCTGTTGGTTCAAATGGTGGCTGCTGCTTTTGGATTATCTCCTTTTTACGTGTTGACGGGCAGTGCTGTTTTGCTTTTAACTTTTTCCTTTTCCTCTTTTCTTATTTTTTGGCTTTTTTCTGGTTGTCTGCTTTTTTTCTCACTTTTTTGTGGTTTTTTCCGCCCTTTTTTTGTTCTAGCCCACAAGAAAAAGAACAAGAAGAAGAAAGTTTGCGCGTGGAAAAAGAGAGAGGGGATGGGGCGGGAAGTTGGCACACAGAAACGAGTGACCTGCGGTTGTCTCTCTTGGTGCTGGTCTGTCTGGTACTGGTCTGCTGTGTCTACCCGGGAAGGATGTGGGGGGGGAGGGGGGG
>MXQC01000153.1:0-15850 GCA_002094185.1 Zhuliangozyma boniae
CCACCTTTGTTGACAGGCCCCACAGCTTCCCCATTGGGCTCAGCTCGACCCTTGTTGATGTGCTTGTGCTCTGGGGGATCTGGCGTGGCGCTGGGCGCTGGGATGTAGCGGTCGGCGGTGCCCTTGGTTTGGAGACCCGGTACGGTGAGCTACGAGCCGGTACCAAGGAAGGTCGGAGTGAAGAAAAGACAGCGGACGTGCTTTAGAGATTGGTCACGGGTAGGGGTTTCGGTTTATTTTTAGAGCATAGGTATATACACCAACGCGTGATTTCAGCACTGCCTCCAAGAGATTGCTTGCATACTGCAAGCAACACGTGATCGGAAGCTCTTGGTAGTTCCCCAGCATGGGTTGTCTACTTGATACCTAAATGCAGTGAACCTGTTTGTCATGCTTTTGTTGATCTGGTGGTGACCAGTGTGCGTTCCTGCTCCGTACTGCTGCATAGCCCACCCCCTCCCCGTTCAAATTATATACTGAACACTGGTGTCGCTGTAGTCGTCCCTCAAATCCGGCTTGAACTCGGCCTCGAAGCTGTCACTGGCAAATGCAAACGCGCTGTCGCCTGCCGAGTCGATCTGTGGTGCAACAAGCTTGTTGGATAACGTCCTCGACCGCACGTTGGTCAAGGTGTTAGGGTTGTCCGACTTGACCACGAGTGCCTCATGCGAGTCGTCGTGGTCGTACAGGTAGTAGAGAGTCACCTGCGGGAGCGAGGCGGACGACGCCGGTGCCACCTCAAAATCGAGGTCGGGCTCCAGCTCGCTTTGCCACGCTGCGCTGTAGTTGTCCGACACCGCCCTCGGCTTCGACGGCGCAGGAGGCACGATGGACCTGCCGTCAACAAGCTTGCCAGCCTCGTCATCGTCGTCAGAGGCAATGGCGCTCTCGTCGTCAAAGCGGTAGCTGTACTGGGAGAGGATCACGGGCGGTAAGCCCACAATGCGCCTGCTCTTGGTGTAGTATGGCTCGACCGAGTTTCGTCTCTGCTTTGCCTTTTTGCCCGCAAAAGGACACATGTCCTCGGGTGTGACCCGGTTTGTCGCCGCAAGGTGGTAGCTGGGGGCGGACTTCACGCTGGTGCCCGCAATGGTGGGCAAGTCATGGGCCACGAGCGAGTAGTTTCGCGAGCTGCCGGGCTTGATCGTGGACAGCCTCGAGGTGTAGTATGGCTCTCTCACCATGTAATAATTGCTGGCTCTGTCCTGCTGGGTTGATGAGCAAGAGGAAGGGGGGCGTGAAAACAAAAGGAGAAAATCACAGCCTTTAAGAAGAAGGGGAGGCGCCAGTGCGTACAGGGCGACTCTTGTTCTCTTATCTTTGTCAGGTCAGCGATAGATAAGGCGCGACTGCATATAGTCGCAGCGAATCCATCCTACACGTTTAAAAACAGTGGCGGTGCACGTGACTGCGTTTTCTACACCAAAATGTTTACATCTTGTGGGCCGCATGCGGGATCTCGGAGGTCCAAAGTGTAGGGCTCGGAACTGGAGCAGACGGTGGTTGGTGTTTTTGGTAGTCCGCGCGTTCCCGTTGTGGCCATCTTGGGTGCGAACATGTGTCCCAGTGTTCCACACTTCCGGCGCATCAGGCAAAGAACCGGCGCCGCACAGAGGAAACCAGAAGAAAGCAATCAAGGAGAGGAGAAAGGAGCAAGTGAAGAGACCCGCAGGTGCACCCTGAATACCGGCAATGCGCCACTTCCCGCACTCTCACGTTCCTGCCACCACATTCCACTCCACTTTGTGCGTTGTCTCACCCAGCATGCACCAGCGGCTAAATTCGCCACCCTACGCTTGTTTCTGTTTCAGTGCTCTGTTTGCATATACATTTCGGCCCGCAGACACGGTTCCGGGGCAGGCATAAACAAACAAAAACAAAAAACCCGAGAACAGACACTTTCTTCCGCCGCCAGAACCTTCTGTTTTCTTATTGTGCTTTCTACTGCAAACGCGCCACACGCTTTGCAGCAATGCCGCGAGGACCATTAGCCAAAGCTGTTCCCTTCACACCCTTTCTCCTCCCTTCCCTTCACATTCGCCACATCCAACCTTCTCGGTATCCAGCGGGCGCCAGTGGTATTTCTGAGACACAGGGTGTGCGGGGCGCAGGCAAGTGAGACCTGCTTTACCCAGAGCTTGCTGCATTACCGCCTAACTCTCCATTCTTTGTTCCACTTTGTTTTTGTTGCCGATTCGTTAGTTGCTCTTTCTCATGCTGGTTTCACATGGCTCATAACCAGGCAGAAAAGAAGCACCGTCATCCATTTGGTTTCCATCACCCTGTCCCCCCTTTCTCCCGCCCAGTCTCATAACTCCCCACCACAGGTAGCAATGTGCGTCGGCCTTCTGCGCTTGAGCAGAGTCACACCAAGGCTGAGACAGCAGCAGCGTGACAGTGCGATGCCCTAAGGGTACGTCGAGGGATATAGGATGGAAAGCGCTAGGACAATAGAGTCAAGAGAAGAACTTTCTGAGCGTCTTTGTTTGCGCCACCTGCATCAAGAAAGAGAAGAGATGAGGGGGTGCAGTTTGTGGTTCCTATAAATTCCTGCAATCAGCCAATACTTTTTATATAAAGGCGTCAATACTTCCATGTGTTCCGCTCTTGTTGCTGCCCACCCGATTTCGAAGTCTTTGTCCGCCGGCGGCTTTGGCACACTGACCCAGCCTGAACACCAGCACCAGACACGCCAGACTATACACGCAGCAGTACGGAACAGAACCATCGACTACCAGCATGAGCGACCCCCTACCCATTTCGTGCGTCTCCTGTCGCCGGAGAAAGATCAAGTGCAACAGAAAGATTCCGTGCGACCAGTGCACCAAGCGGTCGCTCGAGTGCGACTTCCCCAGCACGTTCAGGAACATCAAAATCAATGAGGACGACTTTACCAACCAAGGACAACGGTTCGGCGAAGCCACACAGCCATCAGTACATCCCGCTCACCAGCCACCAAGGCCACTGCACATTCCGCCGTTTACTTCTCCCGGGTATATGGTGAGTGGCAGTAGCAGCAACAGAAGCAGGAGCGAGAGTAGGAGCAACAGTGACAACGGAGCAAACTCGACTGTCACGCTCGATACTGGGATCAGTTCGCGGACATCCGACCCACCTTCTGGTAGGTTGATGGATAGCGGCCGGCTGGCCAACCAAGGGTGGTTCCACACTGAGCAGCCCAGTTCCCACAGCGACACGCGGCCGCCCATGATCTTTTCTGACTCGTCGGGCTCCAACTACGAGTCCTTTCGCGCAGTGCATACGCCTGGTAGAGGTAACGACAATCGCCAGCACGGTGCTTCGCATAACGCACACTCGGGCCAGCTTCTGAGTGCCAATTTCGACAACTACGTGACGTTGAAGCAAGATTTAGACATAATGCGCGCCGCCAACACGCAGTTGTTGGACGACAACCGCGTCTTGACACAGCGGATCCACGACATGTTCCAAAACAGCCTCTACATCTCAGAAAAGACACCCCCCTCAAAGCGGGACCGGGTTCCCGACTCCTCCAGTGAGGAGTTTCCCAGCAAGAAGGAGAAGGTGGGGGTTTTCGGCCACTCGCGCGCAAGCTTCCCCCGGGACTCTGCGAGCACCAATCAGGGGATGTACTCGTCTAACAAGGCCCCCCCTGTGGACGATAGTAGCGAGGACAAGAGTGCTTGCCGAGTAGAGAGGGAGGCGTCGAGCACCTATAGCGGTAGCAGCAGCGACGACGTGGGGCAGCAAGTGAGTTCGGAAGCGCGGCAATTGGAACACGAACCGCGGGTGGTGCACCTAAAACAGCTGCAGTCACCGAGACGGATCCACGCTGCGAAAAGGTCAAGAACACAGCAGGGTGCTGGTGGTGCTGGCGGTGCTGGCGGTGCTGGCGGTGCTGGCGGCAGCATTGGGAGTAGCAGTGCGGGGGACTGGGAGCAGGACGCTGTGCGTAACCACAGCCGACAGAACGCCAGGTCGCACAACTTGTTGGAAAAGAGCGGGCGCAAGAAGCGGCTACCAATCTTACCCTCGTACTTGCTTAAGTACGATGATCCCAGCACGTCCACATCCACTGACGCCGAGACGCTCCACCACGTATCCAAGTTGAACATAGGCGTGGTTGTCAAGTTGGTGCACAAGCTCTTCAACGCGAGTCCCTACTACCACACGTTCATCTCGGTCCCCCTGGTGCTCAGCTTTGTGCATCGCCACGCGGCCATCAGCGACAAGGACTGGGACAACGACGACGAGATGTTGTTGGTTTACATGATCTTGAGCTTGTCGATCCAGCGACTCAGCCCTAAGGAGTTTGTCGAGCTCGAGCTCTTGCCGGCAGGATACGTCAGCACCTGCACCAAGTACCGCAAATACTTGACGCGCAACGTGTTGCTCAAGTGCTTTAACAAGTTGAGGAAGGACTTAGTCAACGACTCGGTGACATCGATCCAGGCGTATATCTTGTGCACCGAGTGGTACTTCGTGGACCAGCAGTACGAGGAGTGCTGGACCATGATGTTCCAGACATGTTCCGTCGGGTATTCACTTGGCTTGCATATTCTTGGCCAGCCACAGATGCAGAGGACCGACCAGACAAAAAGCGATGCAGAGCCAGGAGAGTCTGACATTAGCGCCACCGCTGGGGAGTTGGAGTTGAACGATAGGAAGGAGTTGCTGCTGGGAAGCGATTCCGAGGATGGGCAGCAGAAGCAGCCACAGCAGCAGCAGCCGCATCCAGAGAAGGAGATCGACGTTAGCCGCTACCGCGTGTGGTTTGCCTTAAAGTTCCACGTGTCGGCCATCTGCTCCATTTTTGGCCGGCCCAACCCCATCGCCGTGCAGGTGGGGATGTTGGGCTCCCACAGCGAGTTGTGTTTCCCCGTCACCAACGAGCGGGCGCATGTGTTGTTCAAAATTGGCGTTTCCGAGCTGTTGCGGCTCTCCAACATGATGTTGATTGAAAGCTTTATGCTCGACAAGAAAATGGCCGACGTGATGACGTTGGCGCACAAGTTCAACCGCGAGATTGCCTTGTTGGAAAAGTACTATAGAGTGGGAAGGGACCTGGCTACACTGCAGGATGACACTAGCAAAGATCATGTTTCCGACTTGCTTATCTATGACGAGCAAACGCGCCAGCCTTTGTCCATCGTGCCCTTGGACGTGTTGTCGGACATTATCATCTTGCACATCAACAACGCCAAGTTGTTTGAACCCTTTATCAGCAAGTTTGAGCGTGAAAAGGGGTACAACGATCTTGTGCGGAACCAGGTGTGCTGCGTGTCCCGGTTCGTGGTGTTGCTCAACACCTTTGTTGAGGAGTTTTTGCGGCAGTACATCCACGACAACCTCAGGCATGTGGATGCCGACACCGGCCGGGCTAGCGTGCCTGGAACCTTCTCCTCCACGGCAGTGCCAGCATCGAACTATAGCCCCGTCAAGTTTGGCAAGTTGTTCAAAACGTACTTTCCTTTTTTGAATTCGTTCATCTGCCAGGGCATCATTGTCATGTTTACGTTGTTGCACTACAAGGCGAAGGAGCTCGTGGACAACGACGCCAAGTCAGTATTGAACAACACGTTCCTCGCCTTGATCGACGACAACTTACGTGCGTTATTGAGCTTCGAGACGCGGATGTCAACCAAGTACATCACCACCTCGCGCATGTGGTCGTCCAACATGGTGTACTTGATCAACCGGGTGTTGAATTTGATCAAGCTCATCCACGAACGCCAGGATGACGCCATTGCCGGACAGGACGGGAGCCGCACAAGCAGCAACATGGACAACGGCACGAGCACCAGCACAAGCAACAGCATGGCCAGCGCCGACGGGACGAGCGATAGCACCGACAGCAGGTCCGTCTCGGTGTCACGCTCGCCCGTGCCGCCGCCCGACAGCAATCAGGAGCCACGTTTACCCATTACTACTGCCCAGGGAAACCTCTTGTACCTGTTGAACCCCAACCCCTACGCCGACCCTTCGCAGTTTGAATACTTGAACGGGTTCCACTTGAACGATCCCTCTTGGTTGGCTGTTCCCGATAACTTGCCGTACTTCTTGGGATCGCACGCAGGGAGAAGCAGCAGCACGGGGTCGGCAACAGCGGGAAATAGGGTGCCCCCTTTCAAGCAAATCTCCCCACAAGCCAGGGACGACAGGGACAACAACAACAACGACAGCAGCAGCAGCAAGAAGAACTCTGCGAGTGCTCATGCTGAGGTCACTAACACGTCTGCTTCCACCGGTGGAGATGCCATTCTGCAAGCTAACTCGGCCGCTACTGCGGCGATACAGAAGATGTTTGGCGTGCAAACGGGAATGCCCGTGTACCAACAGTGGGGCGCTCTACCACAGCAGCAGCAGCGGCAACAGCAACAGCAGCAGCGGCAACAGCAACAGCAGCAGCGGCAACAGCAACAGCAACAGCAACCGTCATCACACCCACCACAGCAACAGCAAGGAACGTCGTGGTACCCTGGTGCCCCAATGCCAATAAATCCGGCCGCGTTGCCCCCTCCTTCGGCGCTTCATCCTTCGATGAACAGCAACCACACGTACGTGTACCCGCAACAAATGCGGTATAACCAGGGCTACCCGCCCTCGAACTTTTCCAAGCCCGGCTAGGCTTTAGATTGCTTTTTAGACATTTATAGAATAAGGAAATGGCCTTGGTACATGGTACATGGTCCTGGCAGACCCTATGAAGGGAGCTATCCACTGGCGGCGTCTGCTCCTCCTTTCTGGCTTAGCCAGTATATCGCCGGCCGTTAAAATGGGACATGAGACACTACCCCAGCTTTCTTGCTCCGTCTCTTTTCTTCCCCTCTCTCCGTGCGTGCTGACCAACAAAAAAAGCCCTCAAAGCAAAAGAGAAAAAACGGCAGCAGAAGGACCGGGTTTGAAAAGCACCAACACTTTTAGGACGCACATATTCACGACTGACCACCCACCACACCCACCACACCACCGTACACAGCATTCCTCCCAGTTGCCACCATGTCGAGCTTTAAGAAATTCACCGACTTTTTGTTCTCGAAACAGTCCCTCAGGTACATGTGCACCACGCACTTTTGGGGTCCGGTGTCGAACTTTGGAATCCCCGTTGCCGCCATCTTGGACTTGAAAAAGGACCCTGATTTAATCAGCGGGCCCATGACAGGCTCTTTGATCCTCTACTCGTTGGTGTTTATGCGGTACTCCTTGGCGGTGACGCCCCAGAACTACTTGTTGTTTGGCTGCCACTTTGTCAACGAGTTGGCCCAGTTGGGCCAGGGGTTCAGATGGGTGAAGCACCATTACACCACCGATACCAAGAGCAAGAAGGAGCCAGAGCCGGTGGCGGCCCAGTAGGAGACGAGGTAGATGGGCAACAAAACGACCAGCAACGTACATGGGGAGCATAGACGAGAGAGTGTGAGAGAGGGCACACACCGCCGCCCCAGAGTATATTTATTCCTGAGATTGCTTTTTGTGAGCTTCTACCTTGGTGGAGACGGTGCTAGTACTGTTGTTGTGTGTAGATTAGAGGATGCCATAGCAGAATTTGTAAGCGCCCACTATTGGTGGGGGTGGGATTGGCCATGGCCCCGCGTGGGGCTGCTGTCCCTTCCCACTACTTTCGGAGACAAGCCCGGTGCAAGAGGAGCTTTTTTCTCCCCTCCGTTCTCCGGATCGTGTGGATGGTTTCCGAAATACAACGGCTATGTGCTGACCTGTGTTGACGACAAGAGGGAGGAGGAGGCTCGAGCTTCACAGTGTTCTGGGGGGTGCGCAATGGGCCGTGCTTCTTGCCGGCAGCGACGGCCACATAGAGGAGCAGCAGCGGAAGCAAGGACACCATCAAGGATGCAAATTTGAGACAGTAGTGATGAGGCCCGTCAGGCACAGCACGTCAGGCACGCCAAGGTGCGTTCTAATGCAGGCTGCCAACTAGTGACAGAACGGCAGCCGCGCCTCTCCCCTTGAACGCCAATCTAGGGCCCACATGGGCTTTCTTCCATCTCGCTCCTCTCTTGACAAAGCAGATCTCGTATATCCAACGGGCCAACAATATTTTTGCTCTCCTCCTGCCCTCCATTTTTTCTTGCCCTTTTTGGGTTATTATTTTTTCTGTTTTCTCTCGACTCTTCAAGCACCACCATCACCACCATCACCACCATCACCACCATCACCGCCATCACCGCCATCACCACCATCACCGCCATCACCGCCATCACCTCCACCTTCCCATGTCTGCTCTCAGCTCGCTCAAGTTCTTCTTAAAGTCGGTGGTGTTTACTGCCATCATAGCCGGGTGCGCCACCTACGGCGTGCTCGCCTCCGTCATTTTGCGACTCATCGGCAAGGTCGAGTACGCTCAGTACACGGTGGCGCGGGCGTTCTACTACTTGCTCGGCGCCCTCTTGCGCTTGAAGATCGTCATCAAGAATGAGCAGTACTTGCAGGACTTACCGGCCATTTGCATATCCAACCACCAGTCGGCGTTGGACGTGTACGTCTTGGGCCGGGTTTTCCAGCCCGGGTACACCGTGACCTCCAAGAAGTCGTTGAAGTACGTCCCCTTCTTGGGCTGGTTCATGGCGTTGTCCGGAACCTTCTTCTTGGACAGGCAAAAGTCGGCCAAGGCCAAGAAGGTGTTGGACAGCGCGTTGAACGACTTGAAGACGGACAAGCGCGCGCTTTTCATTTTCCCCGAGGGCACGCGGTCCGCCACCGAGCAGCTCGACATGTTGCCGTTCAAAAAGGGCGCTTTCCACTTGGCCAAGCAGGCGGGAATCCCGATTATCCCCGTGGTGGTGTCGAACACGTCCACCATCTTCAACTCGAAGCGCAGCATATTCAACACCGGCGAGATCACCATCGAGGTGTTGCCACCGGTGTCGACGGCGGGGTTGGAGACCAACGACGACGTCACTGAGTTGTGCGCCAAGGTCAGGGCCGATATGATCAAGACTTTAAAGAAGATTGGCTACTCCAAGTACCCCGGTGCCAAGCCCAGAGAGGATTTCTACCCTTCCGAGGGCGAGAATGACGGCGAGGGCGAGAATGACGGCGAGGTCGAGACTATTAGCGAGGACACTCCTTTGATCAGCGAGGATTAGGAGCAGTGCTGTTTGTAATCACGAAATTAGATATATTTTATGGTAGTGCAGTAAGGGGGAGCAACAACTTGCTATATGCTGTCTATTCTAGAATCACCGCCTTTTTCTTTTTGCTCTTTTTCGGCTTGACCTCGATGATGGATGGTGACTGGCTGCAAGGGCCCATAGCGGTAGGAGAAGCAGTAGGAGCAGCCTCAGCACCATCCTCTGAACTCACCTTGGCCTTTGCCTTTTTCTTTCTTTTCTTCTCCTTCTCCCCCAGGGCAAGCGCCGACTTGGCCAAGTTCTTCCTCAACGCTTCCAAGTCGATTTCATCCTCGTTGTCGCGCTTGGCAGAATCACTAAACGCATTCGACGTCAAATCAAAATTGTCCAAGTTGGAAGAGTCGATCTTGAGCGTGTTCTTCTTCTTTGGCTTCTTCTTGCTCGTTTCCTTTTGGGTGGCACTCAGAGCTGGTTCGTCCGACCCGTTGGAGCTCCCCTCAACCGTCTCCTCACCCAATATCAACACCCTCTCCTTCTTCATCTTGGTGCTCTTTTTCTTTGTCTTTTTGCTGACATTAGCAACAGAAGAGGTCATGGACACAATGTCGCTTGTTGACTCGGGAGTGGAGTCCTGGTCCTCCCGTTTGGCACCCTTCTTCTTGCTGGCCCTCTTCTTCAGAGAAGCGCTGTCGTCAATGTAGTAGGGGTCGTCGCGCAATCGTTCTTGCCGGCCCCTCCTTGCTTCCTGCGCGGCATTACTCGAAAGCTGGATCAACGGTTCTGTATCGGTCGGCTCTTCCTCCTCCTCTAAGAACAAGTCGTACTCATCAGTCACGCTGTCGAAGGGCAACTTGAAATCAGACGCGTTGATCTCAGTGTCCAAATCCAAACCTTCAGGAACAGCAATATTGTGCTGGGCATTCTTAGCCACGGGCTTGAGCGCATACGACTTGAAGAACGAGGGAAGAATGTGGGTCAAGAGGAGGGGCAATTTTGTCAGCAGGAAGGTGGCGGCAGCACCGCCTTCCTCATCTGGAATATCATCAGCACCTTGCTCTGTTCCATACACCCTCTCTTCTGAAAATGGGTTGGCTTCGTATTCGAGCATGGGCACAGGAGGTTTGGCGTGGCTCTCACCCTCATCCGAGCTCACCAAGTTTTCATACTCATCGTCTCCCTCATCCGCATTCTTATTCTCTTCCTCCTCTTCCCCACTGCCGCTGTCATCTTCATCGCTATCGGAATACTCGTTATCATCCCCACTTTCACTGTCTTCCACCTCCTGCTCCTTCAATGCCTTGTAGTACTCGAGGTCTTCTGCCTCCAAACGCAAAACGCCGCGCAAATCGTTGTTGGTCATCGCCTCCAACGTCAACTTTAAAAACTCGAGCCACGACAATGCCCGCTCTTGCACCTCGTAGTTGACATGGCCCTCGAAGTAGCCAAGAAACCCAATGAGCTTGTACAAATGGTAGCACAACTCATCGTACCGGGACAGCAGGAGCTCGCCTCCCCCCGTCAGTAGCGCGTACGTGTGGGCATAATCATCAGCAATGCTGCTAAACACCTTGACGGCGGCCTGGATCAACACCGCCAAGATGTCGGGGTGCGACAATGCCACCAACTGCGCCAGAATGGGGAACCGCAAGTCGGACACCACCCCGAGTGTCTGGTCAACCTTGTGGTTGACAATGGCGTTGAAAATGGCAATCTTTCCCGCCGTGTCAATCACATGGTCCTCGTCCTCGTCCTCATCTTCGGCATCGTCATCTCCACCACCACCAGCGCTCCCGCCCACCAACTCGTCAATGTACTCGCCCAAAATCCAGTAGAAATACTTGAGCAACATGGGACACAACTCCACCACCTTGGCGTCTTGAACCACATCCACCACCACCTTGAGCAAGGTTGGTCTTACTGAGGGCACTTTCGTGGCCAAGCTCATAAACTCCTGGCCCACCGCGGTGGCGATCTGGTGTGCCGTTGCCGCGGAGATGCTGGCGACCCCCGCTGATGCCACCGGCAACAACGTGAGGTTGATAATGTCCTTGAGCACGGCTACGTACCACCGGAAGTTGGGAACATTCACGTAGTTGTCTTGCGCAGCGATCTGGAGGATCTTGGTCGCCACCTCGAGTTTGAGCGCATCGTTCACCACTTTGCCATCGGGAATAAGCTGCGTCAACATCACCTTGACCACCTCGCCGATGTTGTCCTCGTCCACCAAGTAGTTCGACACCTCCAACGCCTTCTTCTTGATGATGATATCGTCGTCAGTCAAGTACTCCATCACCACCACCGACACCCCCTCGACTTGGTGCATAAATACGGGGTAGACCTTCAAGATGTTGATCAAGGCAATCAACCCCACAAACTTCAAGTTCGAGTCCCTGGTCTTAAAAAAGTTCATCAACTCGTTGACGCACACCTTGGCTGTGGCCCGGTCCTTGGCCGAGTCCGCCGCCAACATCTGGCCATTGACAATGCAGTTGATGCACTCGTAGATCAACGACGACGCCTGGGTCTTTAACATCAAGTCCACGATCGTGGGGAGGATCTTCTTCTTCATCCGCGGCTCCACTTTCGACAAGCTCTGGAAGAGCTTCAAAATGCGGATGATGAGCCAGTTGTTCTTGGTATCCTCGAGAATGCCAAATAACTTGGGGAGGTAGCTGATGAAAATGTGCGGGTTCTTCTTCGAGATCTCGCAAATGACATTCACAGTGGCGCTCACCACCGAGGTGTCTTGGTCGTCCAACTTTTCAATCACGCGACTGAAATTCATCTTCAAGCTCTCGGGGTACTGGATAAAGATCTTGTACATGGCGAGGATGGCCTTCTTCCGGATGTACGGCTTGGAGTGGCTCAACTTCATCAACACGTCGTCGTTGATGTCCTTGGCCAAGTTCGGCGTCACAATGGTGGCGATGCCGCTCAACGCCAACCCAATCTCCACGTGGTTGCGCGAGTTCAAGTCCTTCTTGAACTGGTTGGTGGCAAGGATCAACAAGTCCTGCTCGTCCTTGAACGACTGGATGGCCGCGAGGTACCCGATGCGTTTCTGCTGAAACTTGCTCGACGACATCACCTCCAAGATCTGGAAGTTGCACCACGACATGTCAAAGCCGTACATCTCGAGGTACGCCAACTTCAAGACCGCCATAGCCTTGGTCTCAAGATCGGTGGTGGCCAACTCGGTCTTGCACTCCTGGATGGCCACGTCCAAGAACTGCGCCAACGCCTCGGGCGACTCCTTGGACTGCGATCGTATGCCCTTAATCAAGTCATTGAGCGACTTTTCGAACGAAATACCAAAAGGCTTCAACCGCGCAAGCACCTCCACGTTCTGAAGCTGGAAGGATGACATGGGGGAGGGAGTGCCGTGTGCGTACCTGTATGTGGTTTGGCTGTGGTGTGTTCTTTGGGCAGAGGAAGTATCTGTCTATGGTAAGAGGACGGGCGTAGAAGGAAGGAAAAAAAGCTGCACTGTCGTTTGCGCGTTTCTCCAGAGGCGCAACAGACAAATCATGCCAGATCAGCATCAACAGAAGGCACAACAGGAGCACGTCATGGGGGTGCACGACGGAACACAGTTGTCGAGTGATAGTCACGATCCAGTGAATCAGGGGACAACAGGAGAGCAGTTTGGGGATAGCCACGCGCATGACATCTCCATCGACTCGTCAGACACCGAGGACGAGTACATCATGTCGGAGGACGAGGAGTTGAACCTCATTCTCAACCAGTCGCACGAGCACGGCAATTTGACCGACCACGCCAACTATTTGACCAACTCTCTCCAGACAGCGCTCGAGTCCGTGGGGCTCGACAAGAGCCTTGTGGCAGAGGCCCAGACGAGCGGCCGGTTGAACAACGAAAACCAAAAATTGATTGAACACAAACAGAGGTTGCTTGAGAAACTACGTGCTTTACAGGAGATCTATGCCAAGAACTTTACCCCCGACCACTCCCCCTCCATGTCCAACCACTCCCCCTCCATGTCCAACCACTCTTCTCCCACCGCCACTTCGCCCTCGCGCCCCTTCCGCTCTTCCATCAGCCGCGTGAGCAAGATGAAACACGACTTGGCCAACATAGAAGCACGAATAGCCCACTTGAAGCAGGGCGCCTCCTCGCCCTTCCCGTTCTTCAGGCCAAGCACCAGCGGCGTGGCCAAGCGGTTCCCCATCGAGTACAACCAGGCTAAGGATAAGGTGCTCGAGCGACAAGTGGATTAGTTGGAGTAGATGATCCCCAACCCGTCGATCCAGCGGCCCATATACCAGTACATACCCACCACGCCAAACTCGCCGCTGGGGGCCTCCAAAGTCGACAAGTGTCCGCCGTTGGCGTTGCCGTACATGGGCGAGGCGCGCCCGCTGCTGGTGACCACCTGCACGGCGTCGACCCATGCGCCGTTGCGGACATTGAGCTTGACCACGGTCTCGCCCTGCTGCAACAAAAAGTCGGCAAAGTGGCCCGTCTCATTGCCCACCTGCGCCGTCCTGCTGTCACCGGGAACACTGTGCTGTGAACCGCCACTCGACACCTTGGCGTCTTGGAATTTGTTCACGAGCTTGGACAAGTAGTCGCGCTTGGGAACCGGCGGAGGACCATTGTTGGTACCACTACTGCCATTGCTTTCCCCCAATGTATAATAAAACTTGATCCCGTCGAGGGCCAGGCCGTAGTACACTCTCACTTTGTACACGCCACGCAAGTCAAGCCCGACGTACTGCATGTTGCCGTTGGCCCGGCCGAGGAGCGCGCTCTTGAGCCCTGTGAGCTGCCCGCGGTTCAAGTTAAAGTCGCTTCGGATGCTCTGCCGGTGCTGCTCGGAGCAGTGGTGCTTGAAGTTGTCGATGTTCAAGTCGCCACCGAGCGACAACACCCGCACGTTGAAGTTATCGTCGGAGTCGCGCCTGACGCCCTTTAACCCGTTGAACAACTCGCCAAACTCCAAGTCCACCTGCTGCTGCGCCCCGGGCCCGCCGTACTCCTTGGGCAAGAACGCGTGGTGGTACCGCGCCAAGTCGTCCTTGATGACCTCCACGAGGTAGATTCCTGCATCCGACTTCACCACCGACCCGTTGGACGGCAATGCGTACGAGCTGGGGTTGCTGTTGTTGGCGTATTTCGCGTTGGGCTCCCTGGTGGTCGAGTACACTTTGGTGAATTGGTCGACTGGCAAGCTGAACGAGTCGTGGTACAAGAACCGGATCAAGTCCAACCGGTTCCAGTGACACACGCGGCTCCACACCCCGTTCTGGCCAATGGTCTCGCCGCGTGACTTGGTGCGGAGGCATTCCAACTCGCGCGTCATAAACGACCGGTTGAACCGCTGGTAGTCGCGCAACATCACCCCATCGACCTGGTGCGGGCACCCGAGGGAGTGGCCGATCTCGTGCATGAACGCGCCGAGCGCGATGTTGAAGCACTCCCACGTGGTTCCGCACTCGTTGCAGTCGTTGGCCACCTCGTTTGTGGATAAGTGTGTGGCATCCAACCACGTGGGGGTCACGAGCGGGAAGTTTAACGGCCACGCATGCAATCCGTGCGAGCCGAATATGGCCATCTTGACCTGGTCATCGCCGCCACCCAACGCCGCGTGCGTCAAAATGAGGTTGTCGCGCTTGTCCCAGACTGAGTCGAGGTAGATGCACGCGCACTGCACGGCGGTGCCGCCGGCCTGCTTGTAGATATCGGACTTTTTCACGAGGTCAATGGCGTGGCTGAACAACCCGCCCGCATCTTTGGCCTTGGGGTTCTGCTGCGCCAAGTTGGGGTCGCGGAGCTCGGCCACGGATTTGGGCGACGTCAATACGTGCACCTTAACCTCCTGGTGTGGCGTGGGCGAGCGCACCTTGTACCCAAAGAGCGCCTGGCCATCGGTAGTTTCCTCGAAGAACTGGAACGACCGGTTGCTGAACCCCGCGGCCCGCATCTCATCCTGTGTGTACGCCTGCATCAACCGCCCGCTCACCTTTAGCTTCTTGATGGCGTTCTCGAGCGTAGGCTGCTCGCCTCGCTGCAACTTGTACGCGGGCATGTCGTACGTGTTGGGCGAGTCTCGCGCACGGATGAGGCACAAGTGCACGGGCTTGTTGCTGGTCAAGGGCTGGAAGCTGAGCGCCAAGTTGCCGCCGTCAACAGTATGAGGCTGGCCATTATAGTCGGCAAAGCCATACGCGTTGATGGCTCCATTGTCAAAGACCTCCACCTGGAACACGTTGCGTTCGCCGGGCGAGACATGGACAATGGCCTTGAACTGGCCGTTGTTGACCTCAAAGAATTGCGGGGGGAACACCTTGTTGTCGTTGTTGGTGAACGAGATGATGCCGCGGAAAAGGCCGGTCGATGTGCTTCCGCTGACAATCACAGTCGGCGAGGATACGATCTCGTCGTTCTGGAAGTTGAATGAGACGGTCATGGCAGTGTTGGTGGTGGCACTATTGGTGCTATTGGTGATGTTTTTGGTGATGTTTTTGGTGGTGTTCTGTGAATTCCGGCTGGTTAGGGGATGAAACAGCGTACGAAAAAAGAACAGGGTGGTTGGATTTGCGGTCTGGGCGGTATACGCTGGCGCCGAATGGGCAGTAGTGACTCTTAGCGGCTGTGCCCACCGAAGGAACAGCTACGTGGGCATCGTCACGCCACATGCCAAGTAGGGGGGGTCTGTCTCTTATCCCCATCTGACGCTGCCGACGAGCGACCCACTGTCGACCTCGCGTGCAGCCGTCAGCCGTAAACACAAAGTAACGGAAACTACTATCGTCTAAAGA
>MXQC01000154.1:0-15687 GCA_002094185.1 Zhuliangozyma boniae
CAATTTCAGCAAAAATGGTATTGCCATTTTACGGCAAAAGACTAAAGCCGTGTTATAGCCCACCCCCCCCCCCCCCCACCGTAATACTAACGCAACTCAGACATCAATTGGTACCGGCTACGACTTGTCCAACTCGGTGTTCTCGCCTGATGGGAGAAACTTCCAGGTTGAGTACGCCATGAAGGCGGTGGAGAACGGCAGCACATCCATCGGCATCAAGTGCAAGGACGGCATAGTATTGGCGGTGGAGAAGATTGTTGCGTCCAAGCTCCTTGTGCCCAACAAGAACCACCGCATCCAGACGGTGGACAAGCATATTGGCGTTGTGTACTCGGGGCTCTTGCCCGACGGCCGGCACTTTGTCAACCGGTCGCGTGATGAGGCCCAGAGCTACAAGGGTATCTTTAAGGTGCCCATCACCGTGCCCCACTTGATGGACCGCATGGGCATCTATGTGCAGAACTATACGTGCTACAACTCGGTGCGGCCCTTTGGCGTGGTCTCCATCGTGGGCGGCGTGGACGAGAACGGACCGCACTTGTACATGATTGAGCCCAGCGGCACGTGCTGGGGCTACAGCGGCGCTGCCACGGGTAAGGGCCGGCAGATTGCCAAGTCCGAGTTGGAGAAGTTGGACTATGAGGAGTTGACGGTGGCGGAAGGGATCAAGCACGCGGCGCGTATCATCCACTTGGCGCACGAAGACAACAAGGACAAAGAGTATGAGTTGGAGATTACGTGGTGCAGCAAGGAGCACACGGGCGGCCGGCACCAGTTTATCCCTGACGACGTGTTGGAAGAGGCCAGGAAAGCCGCCGAGGAGGAGGAAGAGGACGATGAGGAGGAGGATGAAGAGGATAAGGCCGATGAAGAGATGGCATCTTAGAGTGTACAACCATTGAAGTGGCCAGTTTTAAAGAAAAAAGGAATGTAACATGGTGGTAAAGTCTCTTTAATGGTGGAGTGGCCTTGTCCTGGGCGCACCGAAAACTTGGTTTCTACACGAGGGAGATCTAAACGTAAACAAAACATTTATAAAACATACACGTATAAACTCACACACGAGCACACACGCGCATACACACGCACAACTGCACAACCGGGCCAAACCACAATGTACTCGTCCGACGAGTTCGATTCCACTGATGGGTCCTCGGAGTCGCTCGAGCAGCACAGGACCCCGCACCCTCAAGATATTGTGTTTAAGCATCCCAAAGACCTCGCAATGAAGGGTGGTACCAAAAATAGATCCAGGAGATCCTCGAGCCCGTTCATTTCCCACCCGGTCTCGCCGTACGTACCCGATACCCCGGGAATTGACAAGAGTATCAGCGCACTCCAGCAATCACTCAACAGCTTGAAGCTACAACTGGGAGAGAAGAGCAATGTCACCACGCCCAGTGCGAATAGGGTTGTGCTGAACACGCTGCAGGCGCTGTCCGCGTTGGGTGCCCTCCCCAAGTTGTCGTTCAACGTGGAATTGAAGCCCAAGACCCCCGTCAAGCGGAATGGGGGCAGCAACATCTCACCCTGGCGCAAGTTCCGGCCCTCGCCTGCGCACCGCGCCGCCCCTGTGCTGACGTTCCCGCAGTCGTTCCCCCTTGGGTCAGGATTATCGCCTGACCGCAGCTCCGAGGAGCTGAACAAGCGTGAGTTGCAGTACAAGACCCAGCTTGCGATGATGAAGCGGTTCCTACTAGAGTTGATTGATAAGAACAACGTTGACCCGGGAGATATGCGCGGGCTTTTGTTTCTGGACACCATGTCGCAAGGACAGGGAAAGGGGCAGGGACAGACACTAGTGCACGGGGTCGAGCTTGAGGAGGAGCACCGCCATCTCGTGGAGGAGTACGACGAGATCTTCAAGTTGAACCAGGATTTGTACGCCAACATTGAGAGTTTCCAGAAAGGGATGGCGGCGAAAGATGCGGAGTTAGAGGAGCAGAACAGGTGCATGCAGACGATATCAGATGCCGTGGATGAGTTGGCGCGGTGGGTGTTTGCGGGAAAGGATGAGCTGCTTCGACAGTGCTTGGATTGTCTGGTGGCCATAAGGTTGGACTTGATCAAGCGCGAGTTGGAAGAAAAGACGAAAGCGACCGCAAAAGCACTGGTGATGGTGATGCCCACACCTCCTGCCAGCGAGAGCGAGGCCAATGCTGTTCATGATGACAGCGATGAGTATATCCACCGGGTCGAAGCGCTAGTCCAGTCGGTAGGGCATTTTGAAAAGCAGTACCACGAGCAGAAGGAGGCGAAGGAGGCACTCTTGGACGAGTTGGCAGCCCTGGCACGCGAAACTACCACCATCAAGGAGAATCTACGTGTCATTTCTGCCAAGTTCCACGCCTTGTCACCTCAGTTGGCAGAGCTCGACAGGATGAAACAAGAGAATGCTGAGCACCATGAGAAGCTTGCCGAGTATAAGCGCGTGGTGGCAGACTTGCAGCGGCAGGTGGACCAGCAGGTGAGTGCGGCCCCTGATACCAATGCAAGCGCAAATGCAAACACAGATGCTATTGGAGATGCGTCCAAGTCGCAGAGCCGGTCGGTGAGCCTTGCGCACGACTCGAGCATCATGGCCGAGTACCTCGAGTTGCAGAACGCGTATTCACGTGCGTTGGAGGAGTTGGACGTTGTGCGTGGCGAGCTGTACACGGCCCAGCGCCGGTTGCAGGAGCGTGTGGATGATACCAGCACCAAACTCCATAGCAAGAGCGTCGAGTTGCGCAACCAATTGGACACTGCCGACAAGCTCCGTATCGAGCTCGACCAGTCGCTCGAGAAGCAGCGCAAGTTCAACACCGAGCGCATTCAGGTCTCCTACACGGCCGAGGCTCTCAAGAAGGAGAACGAGCTGTTGCAGGCAAAGATCGACAAGCTCACCGATTTGATGGCGCTGCGCGCGGGTGACGCCAACAGCTTCGAGGCCACGCTCAAGAAATTGACGGTGGTGGAGGTGCAGTTCAAAGACCTCTTATCGTTTGACCTCGGCGAGTTTGGCAAGCTCATTGGCAGCTATAACAAGATTGCCGACGACAAGTCGCTCCGTGATCCCAGGACCAAGTACGACAAGCTCGTGCTGCGGGTGGGCGAACGCACAGACTACACACACGAGGACGTGCTGTACATCCGGGACAAGCACAAGTCGGTCTTTGAGTACTTCACGCGTGCCACCGATATCCTTGTGAACGACCACATCAAGTTGTTGCTCCAGCAGGATAACCGCAGGAGTGACGATCTGAAGTTGCAGGCGCAGGTGCTGGAGCTTATGCGCGAGAATGCCGAGCTAAGGAGACAGGCGCTCGAGCGGCAGGCAGCGAGTGGCGGCAACGACTCGCCCATTTCCAGGCTCCGGATGGCCGACTTGCGCAACAAGTGGAAAGCTGAGCGTGAACGTCGGCTCGTGGAAGAACACGAAGCGCAGCGGCGGTACACCGAGATGGAAAGGGAGATCAGCCGGTTGCACGAGATGCTAGAGAGGTAAAATAGGTAGATAGTGTAGCACACACGCCGGGTAACACTCTCTCACTTCCACTTTTTTTTCGTGCTCCCTCCACTGCGAGACACATAAAATTTTTCACTCTTCGGTAGCATCAACAACAACCAGTAGCCAACAACAACCAGTAGCCAACAACAACCAGTAGCCAACAACATTGCACCATGTCGGTTGAAGAAGAATACCTTCAGTTGGAAAAAGAGATCGAGTTGGACGACATTGACTTCTCCGATTTGGAGGAGAAGTACCAGGTTGAGAATATCGGCTTTGACAACTACGTCGTTGTCGACGGCGCGCCCGTTGCCCCTGAGGCCAAGGTGCCCGTGTTGATCAAGGTGTTGAGAAAATTGTTCTCCTCCGCGGGTGAGATTGTCGAGGGCGATGAGGGCATCCACATGCCGCTCGAGGGCGGCAAGTCGAAGGGGTACTTGTTCATCCAGTTCAAGACCAACGACGGCGCCGAGGCCGCGATCAAGAAGTTGCACGGCAAGAAGTTGGACCAGAACCACAGATTGTTGGTGAACCGGCTCAGCGACATTGAGAAGTTTGGCGTCGAGGGCGCCATCCCCGCCCAGTTTAAAGAACCGGCCGTGGAGCCCTTCCGGTCGCACGGGTACTTGAAGTCGTGGTTGCAGGACGAGGCGGGCCGCGACCAGTTGGCGTTGCACTTTTCCGAGACTGTGGGCATCTACTGGAACAAGAAGGCCAGCGAGCCCGAGCCCGTGGTGGAGCCCATCAAGGGCTTCACCTCCAAGTACGCCAAGTTCTCACCCAAGGGCACGTACTTGTTCTCGATCCACCCACAGGGCGTGCAGGCGTGGGGCGGCGACGGGATCCGCTCCGTGCGCCGGTTCTTCCACAACCAAGTGCGGTTGATTGACTTTTCTCCCAACGAGAACTACATGGTGACGTTGTCGCCTGTGCCCATTGCTTTGCCCGACAGCGCCGCTGACCGGGCGCACTTTCCCTTTGGCCCCGAGTCCGAGGGCCACAAGTTGGTGATTTGGAACTTGGCCACTGGCGAGCCCGCGCGCACGTTTGCCTTGCCCCCACACTTGGAGGGCCAGAAGGAGATGCCGTGGCCGTTGGTGAAATGGTCGCACGACGACAAGTACTGTGCGCGCCAGGGTCCCGACGCGTTGGCCATCTACGAGACGCCCTCGTTCCAGTTGTTGGACAAGAAGTTGGTCAAGGTTGACGGGATCCAGGACTTTGAGTGGGCGCCCGCGGGTGTGCCGCTCCTGAACTCGAAGGTGACTGGCGGCGAGCACGTGTTGAGTTACTGGACCCCTGAGAGCACCAACCAGACAGCGCGGGTGGCGTTGATGCAGATCCCCAGCAGACAGGTGTTGAGAACAGTGAACTTGTTCCAGGTGTCCGACTGCAAGATGCACTGGCAGAACGAGGGCAAGTTGCTCTGTGTTAAGGTCGACAGACACTCCAAGTCCGGTAAGACCGTGTTCTCCAACTTGGACTTTTTCAAGGTGGCCGAGAAGGATATCCCCGTGGAAAAGTTGGAGTTAAAGGACGTGGTTGTGAATTTTGCGTGGGAGCCCAACTCGGAGCGGTTTGTCACCATTTCCAGGTTGGACGATGGCAACAATAATCCCGCCATTCCCAAGAACACGGTGTCCTTTTACGCTGTCAAGACCACCAAGGGAAAGAACGGCTCATCCAAGTACCACGCGTACGAGCAGGTGGTGAACAAGCACTCCAACACGATTACATGGTCGCCCAAGGGCCGGTACGTCGTGGTGGCCACGATCTCGCGGTCTTCTGGCGAGTTGGACTTTTATGACGTGTCGTTTGACGACGACAAGAAATCGGCTGCTGCCAATGTCAAGTTATTGAAGAGCGAGCGGTACAATGGCATGACCAACATTGCGTGGGACCCCTCTGGCCGGTTTGTGGCCGCGTGGTCGTCGTCGTGGTTGCACAGCATTGACAATGGTTACAGAATCTATGAATTTACCGGGCACATGTTGCGCGACCAGTCTATTGACCAGTTCCGCGACTTGGTGTGGAGACCCAGACCCGAGTCTTTGTTGACCGGTAGCGAGAAGAAGAAGGTGCGGTCGATGTTGCGCGAGTACAGCGCCCAGTTTGAGGAGGCAGATGCCATGGAGGCAGACACCGCCGTCAAGGAGGCGATCTTGGCGCGCAGAAAGGCGCTTGAGGAGTGGAGAGCGTACCGTGCCAAGCACGCAGGCAAGAAGGTGGTCAGAAGCGACGTCCAGGCCGAGATCATTGAGGAGATCAAGGAGGAGATTATCGAAGAGAAGGAGGAGATTGTTGAATAAATACTATATACAGTGTAGCAGAAACAGAAACAGAAGCAGAAGCAAGATACCATCTCTCCTTTGATATCACACTCTCCTTTGGTTACACACCCTCCTTTGATTACACGCCCTTTGTTTTCAACTGCAAGCCGTGCCACTGCTTGATCTCGTCTTTTAACGTTTCGTTGACCAATCGGTGCTGCTTGATCATGGGGAGGCCCTTGAACTTGGCGCTCTCGACCTGGATGGCAAACATCGACCCGCATCCGCCCGAGACATCGCGCACCTGCAAGCTCACAGGCAGGAACTCTTTGTCGAGGATGTTGTAGATCTTCTGTTCGTACTCGCCCATACCGGAGGCAGCACTCGAGAGAGATCGCACGGGTGCTCTCAACAACTGGGGTAACCTGGATATGGATCTCAACATGGTGGTGGTCTTGGTAGTGGTGGTTTTGGTAGTGGTGGTTTTGGTAGTGGTGGTTTTGGTAGTGGTGGTCTTGGTAGTAGTGGTCTTGGTGGTTGTTAAATTCCTTGATGGTGCTTAGTAAACAAAAGTGGAAAAAAAGTGCCAGCAATGAGTGGTCGTGTCTGCATGGCCAATATCGGTGTTCCATACAGGAGCAAGTCAAGAGCGTGTGCAAATAAGCTGTAGCTGCTAAGATCCAAAGCAGCCAGCATGAGCACCATAGCAATGACGCCTCTCGGAAGAGCAGGCATACGGGAAACAACAGGATGCCACAGGTCTCCCTTGCGAGCACTGCCATTACACTGGCCATGTGGGTCCCTGCTCCCCCAGGCGAGATAACCACAACGGAAAAGTGGACACCCAAAGCGCCGGCCGAAAAAGTGTTGTCCACCCCTTTCGGTCTCACCCCCACTGGCAATTGTGGTGGAAAAAAAGCAGGTACCGAAACCGTACACTGTCAATACAGCCAACACAGTTAACCCCACCAGACAAAACAAAACAGATAGATTGCGTATTTACCATGAGGTATGTGACTGTGCAGGAATGGTGCCGTTGTCATGTCCACCAGCTACTAACCCGTAACCCGCCTCCTCTGTTCACAGCGGAAAATTTGTGAGAGCGTCCAAGTACCGCCACATCTTTGGCCAACCCGCCAAGAGGGAGTTGTGCTACGAGAACTTGAAGATCACCAAGAACGCGTGGGACTCCAACATCATCCATGCAAATGGCAAGTACATCGCCGTCAACTGGGACGCGTCTGGCGGCGGCGCATTTGCCATCATCCCCGTGGCTGAGGTGGGCAAGGCGCCCGACACTGTGCCCTTGTTCCGCGGCCACAAGGGCCCCGTGTTGGACACGGCCTTCAACCCCTTTGACGACACCCAGGTGGCCAGCTGTTCCGACGACGGTAAGATCTTGCTCTGGAAGATTCCCGGCGACTACTCATTCCACAAATACGTGGACGAGGACGAGAACATCAAGGACGTGACCGAGCCCATCCGGGTGTTGTCAGGCCACACCCGGAAGGTGGGGTTGATCGAGTTCCACCCCTGTGCTGAAAACGTGCTTGCCTCCGCTTCCGGCGACTACACCGTCAAGATCTGGAACACGGCCACGGGCAAGGACGAGATCACGTTGGAGCACAAGGACTTGGTGACGTCGTTTGCGTTCAACTACAACGGGTCGTTGCTCGCCACCACCTCGCGCGACAAGAAGTTGCGTGTGTGGGATATCCGCACCGGCAAGGTAGTGTCTGAGGGCCCCGGCCATTCTGGCGCCAAGCCCTCGAGAGTGGCGTGGTTGGGCAACACCGACCGGCTCGTCACCACCGGGTTCTCGAGATTGTCGGACCGCCAGGTGGGGATCTGGGACGTGCACAACATCGACAAGGGACCCATCGATGGGTTTTTGGTTGTTGACGCCTCGGCGGGTGTGTTGATCCCCTATTTCGACGCAGAGACGTCGGTGTTGTACATTGCCGGTAAGGGCGACGGCAACATCCGGTACTACGAGTACGACAATGACGTGTTGTACGAGTTGTCGCAGTACGGGTCGACGGACCCCCAAAGAGGGTTTGCCGTAGCGCCCAAACACTCGGTCAATGTCAAGGAGAACGAGGTGACGCGCGCGTACAAAACGGTGTTCGATAACTCCATCGAGCCTATCTCGTTTATCGTGCCCAGAAGATCCGAGTTGTTCCAGGCCGACATCTACCCCGATGCGCCCTCCACCCAGCCGGCCTTATCGGCAGAGGAGTGGTTTGGGGGCAAGGAGGTGAATGGGCCCTTGTTGATCGGCATGGAGGCGATCTTTGACGGCACCAAGCCCGAGGCGCACGCGTCCAAGCCCGCCACCAACGTGTCCGAGGCCAAGGAAGAGGCCGAGAAGAAGAAGGAAGAGGAGAAGAAGGAAAAGACGGAGGTGAAGGAGGCTGAAACGAAGAGCGGTTCTGCTGCGGCCGTTGCATCCACTACTCGTGTCACACCCGTGCCCGAGTCGGTCAGGCTCGCCCTGGGTACCCCTGGCCAGAGCGTGGACGATTTGTTGAAGAACTCGAGCGAGGTGAACAGTTTGCTCAGCAAGGTGAATGACCAATCGGACGATGAAGAGGAGAATAACGAGGAGGAGAAGGACGACTCCTGGGAGGAGGTCAAGAAGGAGGAGGCGAAGCCGGCGAAGGAGGACCCAATGGTAAAGGAGACGAAGGAGAAGGAACCCAAGAAGGAGGAGCGCAATATTGAGCAGCCTGAGGTAGTGAAGGAAAAGCCAAAGGTTGACGAGCCAAAGGTCGAAGAGTCAAAGGTTGAAGAGCCAAAGGTTGAAGAGCCAAAGGTTGAAGAGCCAAAGAAGGAGCCCACGCCAAGACCTACTCTCGGCTCCGCCATCGACAAGTTGACGACCTTGGTCACCCAATTGGAGACCCATGTAGTCAAGCTCACCGAGGCTGGCATCGACAAGGACGAGCGGTTGGCTGCCTTGGAAGAGAAGATCGAGCGGTTGTTGCAGAAGTGAAGAAAAAACAGAAAGCACCCATAAACATCACATTACAATGTACTATTAGTCCTTTTTGATATCGTAAAACTTGCGGAAAATGAACGCCATCAAGTTGTTGGAGTCAAACGTGGCCATCCCGTCGAACACCTCAAAATGGGCCTTGCTCTCGTACTGCAACGACAACAACTCGTCAAGAGTGATCACGCGCGTAGCGCCAGGAACGTTTACGGCCCCGTGCGCCGCCTCCACCGTAAACTTGCCCACCTCGTGGCAACTAAACATAAAGTCTAACTTCGACGCCGACGACGTGTGCAACAACCCGGCGTAGTCCACGAGGATCTTCTGGTCCATCAACTTCTTAGTTGAATACTTATACGACCCAAACCGCGGTAACCGGTTGCGCTTGCGCAACTCGCGGTGGTAGAAGTACTGCTTGCTGAACACGGGAATGATGTTGAAGATCTTCTTGTCCTTGGGCCGCAGCTGCAAGCCAGCAAGCATGGTATCGATGTGCTTGTTGTACTCAAATAACTGCTTCTTTAAAAACCGTTCCTTGTCGGCAAGCTTCTTCACAGTCTTCTCGGCCACCTGCAACTGCTCCAGCCGGCTGCGACGCTGTGTGTCCTTGGACCTAATGTCCACGGCAATCTGGTTGAGAAGGTCCTGGAACGAGTTCTTGCGTGTCACCTCGCCCATGGACTCGAGCTTCAAAATCGTTTCGAGACATTGCTTCTTCAAATCGTGGTAGGTGGTGCGCGATAAGTCGCCCAAGGGCGTCTTGTGATACGGCTTTTTCGGGGCAGAGGAGGTGTTGGTGGTGCTATCCTCCTTTTCAGCCATGACAATTGCCTTGAACTTGGCTTCGTGCGCGGGCTTGATTCCAGAAATCAACAACTCCAACAACCCATCCCCCTCTTCTTGCACACGGATGATGTACAAGAGACACCGCTTGGCCTGAGTGAAGAGCGCCTTGGTCCGCGAGTCAGCGAGCGACTCCTCCTTGGTGGCAGGGTTCAACGATAAGGTCATGGCCGACACGTCGGTCAACGCCATCAAGTCCTCCATGGAGCTTACCAACTCGTCCAACTCACTCACGAGCTTGTAAACCTGGTCGTCGGGCTCGGGTGCCATGATATCGGCGTGCTGGCACACAATCTTGTCCAACTGAATCATGGCGTTGGTCTTGATGGTGAGCTGTGGCCGCTCCTCGTTGACAATGTCGTCGTAGTCGTTCATCCCATACACGCGGTCAATGTTGCCGTCGCCCACATCGAGCAATTGTCGCACAATCTCACCCACAACTTCGGTAGCGGCAGTGATGTAGTCGTTCAACGGCTTTAAGAAGTTGTCGCTGAACGGCTTCATCGAGAACAACTGCAACATCACCCGGTTCAAGTGACGCAAGTTGTCCTGCGCCTGGGGCGAGTCCGCGGTGGCGATGCCGTAGTTCTCAGGAAGCGCCAATATGGAGCCGACGTAGTGCTTGATGAAAATCACCCCCGCCACCGCCAAGTGCTGCGACTCGGGCTTGTCGGGGAATTGTACTTGTGATTGTAAGTACGCGTGGCGGCACACGACTCGCACGTGCACAGGCACACGAGCCATGTTTACCTTCAAGAGGTGCACCATCTCCACCGCGGCTTCGCGCAACGCCATTAAGTTTTCCACAAACTTTTTCGAGACATCGGGGTCCTGGATCGCCATTTGGGGAGAGGCATGCTTTTGTCTCGAGGTGCGGCCATACACCTTGAGTTCCCGCTCAATCAAGCTGGTGCTGATCCGCAGCGGGTCGGACTCAAAGTAAAGCTCGTCGCTGTCGATAATGCGGACCACGAGTTTC
This sequence comes from Zhuliangozyma boniae, assembly GCA_002094185.1. Classification (NCBI taxonomy): domain Eukaryota; kingdom Fungi; phylum Ascomycota; class Pichiomycetes; order Serinales; family Debaryomycetaceae; genus Zhuliangozyma; species Zhuliangozyma boniae. Next base: position 10,578 of record MXQC01000154.1, read on the forward strand.
CCCATGAGCAGCTTCAAGTGCTGGCGCTGGAAGGTGTGGTTGTTGAAATGGAGGAAAAAGTCGATCCACGATGTGTGCTGCAACTTGGTGATGTCGCTCACGCTGTGGGCGCGCGCAATATCACTGTCCATTAGCGCAAGCACCAACTTCATCAATAAAAACTCCTCTCGCGAATGGTGGGTCACAGACAGGCTGTTGACAGGGAACAACAGCACCACCGCCAGCACAAAATCCTGCGCCTGCTTTGACCGCTTATCGCCCACGGCGTTGAACAAACGCACAAAGTACACGGGCTTAGTCTGGAGAAAGTAGAATAAGTTCTGGTAGAGCTCCACCCGTTGCCTGGATGACTTGTTCAATCGGTCCAAGGACCGGTCGTGGTGGGGTGGAGCAGATGCAGCTCCAGAAACAGAGGCAGAAGCAGAAGCAAAAGCAGCAGCAGAAGTGTTCCCTTGCTTGAACTTGCCAACCTTGCTTCTCGCAAACTCGTCAATGGAGATCTTGTTCTTGTCCAACAAGCTGAGCTTGAGGTCCAAGTGTTCGATTTTGCCTTCCAACTCCTCGTTGCACTTGGACTTTTCCACGATCATGTCCCTGGCGTTGGCGAGCTCGACTTCCTGCTGGAAGTCGGCGCCGCTGGTCGAGAGCAAGTGGGCGAATTGGCGGATGGTGGCGAGCGTGGGCGTGCTTGTAGCCACGAGCGACCTGTAAGCCTTTTGCGCAAGCACGCGGCGGAACACCGCCTGGGCCCGGATAACTTCCTGAGTGTGTTCCCGGTAGTAGGCACTCACACTGTCCATGTTTTCACGCACACAGCGGCCCCGCACCACCGACTGGAACTGGATTAACTGGTCAACGTGCGCATAGACGTCATCCAAGGCAATTTCGTTCTGAAACCGGCAAAGGACGCCGCGGAATAACGTCTGCACGGGAACCACCGATTTTAACTCTACCCGTGCGAGCTGGGTCTTGATCACATGCACCTGTCTTCTGATTCCATCTCCCCTTACCTTGGCGTAGAGCCGGTTCATTATCTCGTCTTCGTACAACAATGTGATCAAGACGTTGTTGCACAATTGTGTGCGGGAGATCCCTCCTCTGGCGATGCTCTGCAACTCGACAATCTTGCGCTTGCCAGCGCGGATCCGCGCGTGCTTCTCATTGATTCCCTGGATGACCATGTTTCTCCGGATGATGGACTGGATCCCGACTACGGCATCATCGTCCACAAGCTGCGAGATGGAAAACTTGGCAAACAATCGCTGGCGTACAATCGACTGGAATGCAATCAACGATGGCATAATGTCATCCTGGTGCGAAATCACCCGGTTGGCCTTGTTGTACACTAACTTCATCTTAGCCATGGCCTGCAATGCCACCACGCTGGGGCGCGCCACCTCTAAACCACATTGAAGGTGCCTGGACCTCTCACGCTGCAACTTGGTGCGGATCAAACTCTGGAGCCGCGTGGCAGTGGTGTCGGTAAAGTGCGGCTTGCGATCAAGAACGATCTTTCTCCTTGCGAGCGACTGCAACTCGGTGATTTCAAACTTGTATACGAGCAACTCATTGCGGTGGCGGTGCACCGTTTTGCACCTGGCCAGGTTGCCGCGGATGACGGAGCAAAACACCGTCAACTCGTCGGCGTATGACTTGAGCAATATGCGGTCCACAAACATGGAGTACCGGAAGTTGGCGCCGCGTGCCAATGCCTGGAGCTTCACCACGTTGACGGCATGCTGGTCGAGCTCGGGGGTGTAGTACTGTGAGGTTTGGTGGGAGGTATCGAGGATGGGCAGCCGGAGCTGGAAGGTAGCGGCAAATGTATCCTCAGCGGAGGCAGTGGCAATCTGCACTTTCTTGAGTGGGGTCGCCTCCCTAAACGGGTTATCCTCGGCCGACTTTGCTCCCACAGGGGGCACCTTTTCCCTAGACACCTTTACGGGCGACACCTTTACGGGCGACACCTTCACAGGCGACGTTATCTTGTCCATGTATCCAGCTCCGTCGTCGTCCGCACCAGTGTCGGCGCTGGAAAAGTTGGGTAAGGGTGCGCCCACGAGGGCGCGGTTGGCAACCCGAATGTCCTCATCTTCAAAGTCGAGTGTCCCCACGAGGTCGCGCACTTTGGGGAAATCACTATTCGACTTGTGCAAGATGTAGCTCAACGCGTGGAGACAGAACCATACCTTGGGCACGTTCTTGGCGTCGTAGAGGTCGGTCAACTCAAACCGGAACAAGTCGGGCATCTGAACATGGTCCAACAACTGGAAAAACCGGTTGATATTCTCGGTATGCTTGAATTGCAACCTGGTGTCGTTGGTAAACACGGTGCGCCGGGTGGGGAGCACGGCATTGGCCAACCGCGCGAGGTAGATGCCGTTGCGGAGATAGGGGATGAGCTGGGCCGGGGTCTGGGCAATGGGCTCGTCCGTGACCGTCTGCAACCACTCTTTGATGGCGGCAATGCGGCACAAGTACTCGTACCCGGGCGAATCTCTGGACGTGCTGTTGCTGGGGGACGACAAGTACGGCTTGGGCTTGGACGATGCCGCAGCACTGCTCAACGGTTCCTTCAACTTGGCCAAGGGCGTGTTGTACTTGGTGGGAGACTTGCTGAGGTTCTCCTTGTAGTTCTTATTGGCCCAGCTGGGGGTTCCATCGCTGTCAGGCTCGAGCCAGGTGCGCGAGGGGTTGCTGCTGGTGGATGACTTGGGCGTCAACTTGAACGATGACACCGTGGCCGAGGGCGTTTCAAACTTGGTTCTCAACAGCCCGAGCTTGGTGGGACTGGAGGACGGGGTGGCATTCAATTCGCGGGCAAGCACATCTAAGTCCTGGCTATCTTTGCGGAACCGCGAGGACGAGGAAGCGCTTGTGGGCGTGGCAGCGGTGTTGAACTTGAGCGACGGCTGTAGCACGTTGTCGGCGCCATCGCCGTTGAGGGCCGTGAGGTATCGATCAGCAATGTTTCTTCCCGGTGGAGCCATTGCTGGGGGATGTAGTGGTGCTTGTGCTTGTGGTGGTGCTTGTGCTTGTGGTGGTGCTTGTGCTTGTAGAGCCTGCCTCTTTTTTCTCTTCTGTATGCGACGGGAACGCAGCGCCCCTCCTCTGTTTACGTTTTGCCCAAATCGGTTTGCGTGGCTGACAGAACAAATAGGGGCGTGTGCATACCAGTATACAAGAGCCGCGCAGCTTCCTTTTTCGGATTCTATTATGCTTACATTAGCAGACTCGGACACCCGTCGCTTACAGGTTGTTCAACCGGATCCTGGAGAAACCCACATGCACGATTTGTTTGCATCAACTCTTGAAGCAGAGCTTCTAAATTCTTTTTTGCAATTGTGGATATTTGTGGGACGGCATAAGGGTAAGTGTCGTCTGTCCCCAAGAACCAAGGTATTTGCGGTTATGATCCCAGTTGCATCATTTGTGGCGTTAATGACAAAAAGGACAGGGTTAGCACTGCCATCTTGGTAATTGCAAAAGCTTATCACTTTGATAAGAGGTGTTTGAACGTGCACCCGCCCCTTGTCAATGGCCACATTGTGGGGCTTTTTGACGACATCTAGGTTTCCGTACGTGCAATGCATCCACACTTTCTCCATGGAAAAATACCCGCAAATGGGGCTGTTCCCGCCGGTCTTTGTCGTAAATAACATGGAGTGTAGAAAAAGGAGACCAACAAAGAGGAGGATTCATCTTTGCTTCAGCTAGTGCAGGCCAGTGACAGCTCCGTGGTCTCTACACAGTCCACGGATGCCTTTCTTATGGTCTTCCATGTCCATTCTGTAGCGTCAACTCCCCTGCTCGCTCCGCGGAATGTTGATGCCACAGTGTTGCAAGGACAAGAAAAAACGGATGCCCTCTCCACAGTTAGTGGACATTGCCGTTTAGCTCAAAAAGTAAATTTGCCTTGGTGGATTGCGAACAACTACCCAAAGGACTGGCCGCTATGGTTGGCGACGGAAACATTGGCAGCGCCAGAAACCATGGAGTCGGGAGTACAGCCCAGGCCAAGACTTTTCTGGGTCAAGTCTAGCTTGTGTGCCGCGGACTGCCTTCTGGTGTATAAAATGGCAAGGAGATGTGGTCTTTGGACGGTATTTTCATCCTCCACTAAAGAGTAGATCCTCCCCCAACAGTCGCTCAACCATGGGAGTTCCAGCAGAAGCAGTTGCGTCCAGCACAAGTGCAGTTTCCTCCAAGCCGGGCTCGGCAAGTTCTAAAAAGCAGGATGAAGTCTCCATCAAGGTGATTGCGTCCGCCACCTCCAGTGAGAGCAGCTTGCTTGCCAAGAACCCCTTCTTAGATCCCAAGGTCGCGGCTTACTACCGCGATGTTTACCGCAACACCAACTACGAGTGTTTCCCGGCCTTTGATCCCCAATTTGAGTGGACCGCCGAAGAGGAGATGAAAGTCAAGCGGAAGCTCGACATAAGGGTGGCCCTCGCTGCATGCGCCATGTTTGCCACCCTCAATATCGACAGGTACAATATCCGCCAGGCCGTGACCGACGACATGATCCCCGAGCTAGGCATGGACACCAACGACTACAATACGGGCAACACGATTTTCTTTGTCTGTTTCTTGTTGGCGGAGGTGCCCTCGCAGATCATCTCCAAGAAGTTGGGTCCCGATATCTTTATTCCGGTGCAGATCTGCGCCTGGAGCGTGATCTCTACCTTTCAGGTGTTTCTCAAAAACAAGGCCGGATTCTATGTGACGCGCGGGTTGCTTGCCATTTTCCAGGGCGGTTTCATCGGGGACATTTGCTTGTACTTGTCGTACTTCTACACGAGCAAGGAGTTGACTCTCCGGTTGTCGTGGTTCTGGGTGAGTTTGTCGGTGGTCCAGATTGCCACCTCGTTGGTGGCGTTTGGGCTTTTGCGCATGCGGGGCGTTGCCGGGATTTCCGGATGGCGGTGGCTATTTCTCCTCGAGGGGTTGTTCACGCTTGCCATCGGCGCCCTCTCCTTCCATTGGATGGTGCCCTCGGCCCTCAAGACCAAGTCGCGGTTCAACCGCAAGGGCTGGTTCACGGAAAGAGAAGAAAAGATTGTTGTCAACAGAGTATTGCGGGACGACCCACTGAAGGGGAGCATGAACA